>UELU01083258.1:0-11271 GCA_900490025.1 Megastigmus dorsalis
CAATATAGCTGTGCGAGACTCGATACTGCGCTGGGTCGTATGTGTACAATTCTAGGAATCGACAGTCAACAAAAGTCGACGATGTGTTATACCGGTATAACTTTTATATTTTTCCTAGGGCGCGATAGTTCCTCTTAAATTTACTTCGTGCCCTACTTCGCGCTCTAGGGCGCGAAAGATTCACTCTGGTTTACTTCGCGCCCTGAGGTTTAAAAAGTTAATTTTGATGTGCGCCAAATATGGCTTGTCACTGTACCGTTTTCATACCTGTTGAATTCAAAACTGTGTACAAACTTTTATCGTTGGCTGAAATACATAATTATCACTTAGTCAATTCTCGGAAACATTCTATTTAGCTTCCTATATTGGCGATTTAAAAATTGTGTGTCTTCTACTCTATTAATAGTATTGTCATCCATGTTTATATACAACATTTCTGACATTAGTCGTTTTTTGTAATTAGGTTCTCTATCTAAAATTTTCACATTTTCCCAGTCAAATGCATGTAAACTATTTTGAACAATATGTGATGGAACTGGGAGTGAACTACTCTTACAATTTTTATGTTCATTAATTCTCTCTTTTAATGTTCTTTTTGTTTGACCAATATAAGGAGCTGCACAATCTTTGCACTTAAAACTATATACTACATTCGTCTCATAAAAAAAAAATTAATAGTTTAAAAAAGATAAAAAAAATCTTTTTCTTTGAAGATATTTGCTTTTACTGCCTGTACTACGTCTGCATAGTTTTTGCGTGTGTGTGGGTGTGTGTGAGTGTAAGTAATTGACAGAGTGTAGATGTGTGTTAATTTACTATAAACTGCTTCATTAACGGGTACCTGTCATTTTCAGACTTTGTGCCCATGCGGACTTTTGAAGAGGATGTCAAGAAGTACAGCATACTTCAATTTCAGCCAATTTGACTGTACCTCGTTTTCCATTTGTTTTGTTCTATTCATTCAACTTTAATATTCAAATATTTTGTATTTAAATTGAGTTTAAAAAAAAAATCATAAATTGAATATGAAAGATTAATTACCCAGTATGAGTTTTATCCTCCGAATGGTGACACTAATTATGGGCACCAAATTTACGTGAGCTTCAATTTTTAGTAATTAGTTGCAAAAATCCAGGACCTGGATATCCACCTGGATTCAACTGGTATTCCAGGCACGAATTCCAGTCGAATCCTACTTGGAATCTACCTGGAATTCCATCTGAAATTTTAGCTGGAAATCTAGGAAATAGTTTTCAACAGGCACACTATCATATACGCTTACACAGACACACACTCATACACACATACATACGTACTTATACACACAATGGTTCACAATGGTCCATTTACATTGGGTAGTGTCTGATGTCATAGACTGAATAATAGCACTTTAATATAATGTACGATAATATAATGTGAAATGGTTCTTTGTCGATGAATTAATACTGCACACCTTTAAACATTACAAGAGACGATGATATCCATCTTTAATTAATTAAAAATGTATTTCTAAATGTGTATTTCACAAACAGTTTTATCTCATACATAAAGCCGAAGATAGATAAAATTTTAGATTGTAAAGAGTGACTAACAGGTAATCTTGTGTCGGAAACATTTTTATTTTCGAATATGTATAAGTGTTACTAAATTTTAAAGTTATAGATATTGATGTTAAAAAAATATTTATTTTTTAACTAAATTTGTAAAGCACGACTTTTCGTGTTAGTTTTCTTCGCGCAAAGCATAGATTTCGGGCACTCTCGGATAAAGTGCGCAAAGCATTTGCTGAGTGTGCAAAGCACTCTGTTTCACACACCCCTGCTAAAAGCGCTTGAATTATATGGTTTATAAGAAGGAAACTAACGCGAAAAGTCGAGTCTAACAAGGGTGATAGTTGTAAAACCCCTCCATTACGCAATTGTATTGAAAATAACTAATTTAATACATTGGGCACGAAACTCAACATTTGTTGCCGGTTTTTCGAATCCAAAACACTGTATTTCCACTTCTTCTCTAAAGCGATTGCCAAATCCATTTTACGCCCGAAATGGTTTTAGGGCCGCTAATGTTTTGCGCTCGTAAGTGTTTTGTCTCCGCAAAAACAGGCTCTGCAAATTCAATCACGCTTCCGGTGTGTTAAAAAAGAGTATAAGCTACGCGGGTGCAATGTATTTCTCGTCATCGTCTTTTTTGTCACCCACGCTTCACTCAGGCGTCAAATTCGTCTCGGGCGGAAATCACCTGTTTTGTACCTTAGTAGCGTAATATACTGTTTCTTTATACCGGTTCTTCTAATTTCCTTATTCATTACTTTCATTTATATAGGATGCTCTCTAAGTTTATAATAAAAAAAAAAACAGATTGCCTTAAATTAATGTTTATAAGGAATATACCGTAGCTTTTAGTTATTAATAAATTCATTTTTATATTTAAAATATTAAACTAGCGATAAATTCGATCAGACCTTAATTTTTTGTTATAAAATTGTTTTTCAGGTATTAGTGATGCTCTGATCAAAGTTGTCCAGGGAGAGCTAATAAACATAATTAAGAAAGGATGATCACTTGAATTTATCGAATAGACGAATTATCGTCATTCCGATATTAACTGTCGCAGTGAAATAGAAGAGAAAATAGATATAAGAGAATAAATTAGTATTCACGTAAAAAGACGATTCCATTTTTTCGCTGATTTGTATGCACAAGCATATAATAGGTAACTCAGAAATATCTTATAGTATTTTCATAATAAATAATATTCTTTATACTATTATATTTAAAAATTAACTTTCGATTCTTGATAGCTGACCAGAAATTCACATTTACTAAAATCAGTTAAAATATAAGGATGTGATGCGAAACCCTTCAATAATAAGGCAGCTAACAAATCAGTTATTACAAAACCAGTAAGACAATGAGCTGATATATAAGGAGCTGTTATTATTTGTTGTAACGGTATGTGATGTCGACAGATCCGCGCAGATGGCCTTTTACAATGAAGGTTTATTTATTAATGGCACTTTTAAATGTCGTTTAAATATCGGAAATCTTATGCAGGTATTAAGCATACCGAATATACAATCATGCGATGTAAGTACACATATGCAGCTCTATTATTTCAATTTAATTTGTATTCATTCAATAGCGAATCTCCAACTCGCTCTCGATTATTTCAATGAAATGTTTTTGCATAATAATTCTTCATTGTTAATTTTTTAAAAACATTTAATTGACACGATCTCTTATAAAATATTTTGTAATTTTAAGTAAATACTTATGCACAATTAAAATTCTACTAAATTCTTTTCGATTATCAGTAGTAAAATATAATATACAGCATATTAGTTTTCACTATAACAATATTGAATCTTATAATTTCTTATGGTCAATTTAGACTAAAGAAAGTTGTAAAATCAATTGAGAAATACTCAAATATTATTTTCAGCTTCGTTTTTTTGAATAGGCCATAGTTTTAATGGTATTTTGAAACGGAGTTTCTCGTAATGAAAATCAGAGTATCCTCCTCTGAATTGTGTACGTCGAATTCTCCGAGTACTTACCTTAGGGCGTATCGAATATGTCCGACGGCGGCTCGCATCATGAATCGCCGCAACCCGTTTTCAACGTGAGAGCTTCGTGCTCTCACTTCGATACGTGTGAATTTGTCTATGAGTGCACCGTCATCACTCCTCGCCGTGCTCAACTGCTCAGTATATGACTTGTACAATCACTGTTCTCGCAAACGAGCCAGAATGAGAGAGAGAGAGAGACTGTATGTCTAACTATTTTCGCCTGGCAAAACACAAGCGTACTTAAATGGTATGAGGCGTGCTCTCACTCCGCTCCTATTTCGAGAACGGCCGGCCGGTTCATTCACTCGCATGTCCTGATTGATTTTCCTTTGCCTTCATGAACTGCTTTGACGATTGTATTGGTCGATTTGTCCAAATAAATCGTCAGCACTTTAACTAAGTCTTGCAGTGCTTGTCAGCGTTTCTGGCTCAATTTATTTTCCTGGGGTGGCAGCTTGCTTGTTAGCCACTTTTGTTTGGGAGAGAGATGCATTTTGTTCCTCACAAAACAAAAGCGTACTTTACTTGGTACGAGGAGTGTTCCTAGATGAAACTCCTTGCTCGGCTCCTATCTCGTGAACGGCCGGCCGGTCTGTTCACTCGAAAGCCCTGGTTAAAACGTGGGACTTTCTCGTCCCGCCTTACGTTGGAAAAGCTCATCGAGTCCCGGTGGTAGCTCTCTCCGTCACAAATTCGGAGTCACCACGCTCACCCAGGCTACACTCGCACAAACCACGCGCTACTCTCTTCCGATTTGCAGGTCAATCCACGTACTTCCTTGTTCTCGCGAAAAGGAACTATCGAAACCCGTCCGGTTCGGGTAGAAGATGCGGTCTCTCTCTCTCGACTAATAGTTCAGGAGAATTAGCATTTTAGGTGGATGTTGTCTGAGAGTGCAATTTTTTTTTTGAATCTCTTCGGAATATCATACTGATCAACAATTTCGGGGTGCGCCAGTTCAAAAAAGTCTGCTTTGTTCATAATAAATGAAAATGTGAAAAAATGTCGAATAATCACGTATTTTTTAGAAGACGAATTGAAATATCTCTGTAAATATGCATCGTAGATATATACATGCAGCGAGAAAAATCTTCCTAATGAAATTTGCTACAAGATAGGATATGTTACATGCTTTGCATATGCAATATTGACATTGTAAAATGGCGAAAACTGCAAAAAAAGTGCAAAAAAAGAAGGAAATTTTCATAACGAATTTTCACGTACTTAAAATGATGTTAGCACTCTGTAAACTTGGATAGAAAATCTTCTCGGAACAGCAAATATGTAGACAAAATTTCTTTCCGATCCGTCTGTTCGTTTTTGGACAATAATTTTGCAATCC
Organism: Megastigmus dorsalis; assembly: GCA_900490025.1. Taxonomy (NCBI): domain Eukaryota; kingdom Metazoa; phylum Arthropoda; class Insecta; order Hymenoptera; family Megastigmidae; genus Megastigmus; species Megastigmus dorsalis. The sequence goes on from UELU01083258.1 coordinate 4,914, forward strand.
AGAAATTTTCCGAAAATACAGTTTTTTTTTTAAATTAGTGCAAACCCCAGGAAAAGGCTTTCACATAGGCGTCAATTCTTTTACGTGTAGCTGAAAGCTTGTACTATAACATAGAATCAAACCTGGTTTCATTCTGACGTTTTAAACAACATTTAGAATTTTTTGAAAATTTTGCAAAATCGAGGGTCTATAAACAAATTGAATATCTTCGTCATTTTTTATCGGAATCATTTTCTGTAAGTTTAGTTTTAAAGATCGAGGCAACGCGCATCTTTTTAAAAAAAATGTTGTATTCCGATCATTGGGACACGAGATATTACATCGTAAAGTTCACGATCGTTTACGGTAAAATTATTAACAAAGCGTAAACAAAAATAACATTTCCTTAAAGCTTATTACAAGTACTTTTTGTGTACATCTTTGCAAAATGATCGTGATAGTGCTTCAATTGGAAAACGATCAACAGAAATTATGAAAGCGTGTGAAATTTCGACTGACGCACGTGGAGCCATGTGGAGGGGATAGAGAATTTCGGCTTGACGGAAATCGACCGCGCGCGCTAAAAACAAATCAGACAGCTAAATTTGCGATATTTCGGCTTCTACTGCACCAAATTTGATGATTATTTTTTAAATCGTTGTCCGAAAACGAGAGAAATACGATTTTCATGTTCTCGATATGCTAGTATAGAGATCTTCGAAGTTATAGCGGACGGAATAAAAGTGGCATACATTTGTATCGAATAAATAATTTTGTACAGAATATTTATAGTAATTATACTTACGGATTAAAGTAGTTCATCGGGCATAGCGATAATATTCGGTTTTTGAGCATGAAAATCAATAAAAATACTAATAATTCTGAAAAATGTTGGCAAATTTTACTTTTTAACAAAAAAATACGTTTATTTTGCACAATAACTATCAAGATTCTTAAATATATTTTAGTATTTATTATTACATTTATTTACCAAATATCTTCATACTATTAACATACGAAAAATGAGTCATTGGTCATATATATTAGACATAAAAAGGATTGCCGCAGGTATACGGCGTCCCCTTCTAAATGAAATTTTAAAAGGGATTATGTGCAGATATACTGGGTAGGCTGCTCGAACAGCTGCATGGTCTCCTCTGCTTCTTTTTCCCGCTGAAATTATACCTGAAAGTATACATTTCAGCTATCTTATTTCGACTACGCACGTACTCTGTGACTAAAGGTAACTAGCGACACCAACGTAATGTATGGGAATTTGAATATAATATGACAGTAATTAATATTTTCTTCTATTGAACGATATTCACTTGAAACTCATATGTATATATCATAATATAATGTTACGAAAATGTATAATAATTCAAATTTCATTAAGATTATTCGTTTGCAAATCAATTACAATTTTTTTTTGAACTCAAAAGATGTCACTAATTACCTACAGCTACAATTTTACTTACTGTTTTTTATATCTGTATAACTTCCACCAGTTCGACCAGAATGGAAGGAAGTGATAGGTAGAAGTAGTTCAAGGGCGGAGTTTTCATGGAAAATTATAGAAAGCGTAAGAGTAGGGACCACGCGGGGGAGGACCCAAAGGTAACGTGCTGCATGTCGGAATGTAGTTGGCACAATATAAGTTCTACAACGATATGACGAAATACACTGCTCTACACTGCTCGAGGTTTAATTAAGTTCTACGCACTCTATGACTTTGCGTTCAAGTGACTAAGTTTATAAGTATCAAGCGTTAATACATTCAGTTATAGTTAAGTTGCATCATTATCAGGAGCAAACCACAAGTTTTGTAAGAAAAGTGAGTACCTAAATATTAAACTTTTATATCTTATTTTTCTTTTATTTTTTTATTTTATTATACACACTCGCACGTCACACGTGTCACTTTTTATAATAATATTTGCACTCAGGGTGGATTATATTGAATTTTAAGATATATCTTAACTGTTAATATACACCCAACAAAATTTTGAACTGTCAGAATGTCAAGATGTTAATAAATAAATGTATCTAGTTAGTTACTGATTTGACTAGCATAGTTGGGCTACAACTACCTTAAATCGACCCATCTTGACAATTCGACTAATCGAAAATTTAAAATCTCTTTAACTGTTCACATTTCTGTTGGGTAAACATATTCTTAACTATAGCTGAATGTAAACTTACTAAAAGTAAACATAATCTATTTAGCACAAATTGGAAAATTTAATGCACTGCTAAACTCACAAAGTATTAATTATTTGAAAATTTTTAAAAATTTATCACAAATGAAAGATAAACATTTATATTTTTGTCACACACGTAGATTACACACACATTTAATTTAATTTTCCTATGTAATAAAAGTAAATATTTATTTAATCGTTTTACAGCTTGCACACATCTATTAAGCGATGGATGAGGAAGATACCAATTGCATCATTTGCGAGAGTCCGTTGAGTTCCGGCATCATACGGACAGTAAATCAGCAGGAGTCAATTAATACGTTTATCAACGCCAGCTACAGAAGGCAGGATCTCAAATATAGAGAATTAAAAAAATTTAGAGTACTTCGTATTCATGAGTCATGTGCCAAATCATACACTTCTGAACTAAAAATTCAATCACATTTACGAAGACTGCCGTCAACTTCACGTTCAACACCTTTACCAGGAAGTATCAACTTTGATTTTAAAAGTTTGTGTTTGTTTTGCGGAGAAGTTGCTTCCGATGATTTTATAAGAAAGCAAAAAAACAATCAGTGTTTAAACGAAAACAAGTTAGTATAATTACGAATGATGATACGAGATTGAAAATTCTGCAAAGATTATGCGATGTAGAAAATATTCAATGTATTGAAATTTATAATCGCATAAGTAATGTAGAAAATTTAGTGGAGAGAGGTGCGAGATATCACGAAGCTTGTAAGAAAAATATATTTAATAAAAGTCGAGAGGTTTCAGTTCCGAAAGATACGTGTGCCGCTAGAGTAGCTAAGCTTATAAGCGAATATATTATTGAAAATAAGGAGGAATGTCAATTTAGTATGGATTCGATAATTGATAATTTACCTGACATTGATGAAGTGCCTAGTCTGAAGTACTTAAAAGTACCTTTAAAGAAAATTTTCGGTATGAAATTATAATGCATTCTTCAAAATATGGGCCCATAATAACATTTGCTAATATAGGTGAAAATATATTGACGGAAAATTGGTATAAAAACAAGAGTGGAGATTCAACTGAAGAACGTAAAAGAATAGTGAAAGCCGCAGGAAAAATTATTTTAGAAGATATTCGAAATAAGGTTTACAATTATAAATGTTATCCTGCTCCTGAATCTTGAGAGTATAAATGATGACGCTCTGGAAACATTAAAACTTAATCTGGATGCAATATTTTTAACGAATAAGATACCTGCTACAAGTCCTGAAAGGAAAGTGATTAGCATAGTCCACGCGATAATTTCAGTTGCTCGCCCGAGGTCATTTTCATCTTGCGTTCAATTGGGCCTTGCAGCTATGCTGGATAAAAAATATGGTTCAAAATAGTACATTACACATCCAGGGAGGAAAAGTAAGGAAAACATGCGATCTGAGGCATTCTTGTTTACTTCCCATGGTGTGTATACTATTTTTTTTTATACTATTTACCACTGTCTCAAACCCGCCCCGGGCGGGAAAGTGGTACTTTCGGTCTGCTAGGCAAAAAGATCTCGCCTTCGGCTCGGGTGACAATTTCCATGCGATCTGCGACCGTTCTTACTTTTCCTCCCTGGATGTGTAATGTACTATTGCGAACTTCGAGTTCCTTAGGATTCTGTGCCTCATATGAAAATACGCAATTATTTCAAGCTTCTATATTGCACGATATACGCGAACCACGTTATGATAATGTATATTTTCAATTCGTTTTTGATAACGCTGATCATAACGGGTCTACAATAGATGGTTACAACACTTTTCATGTAAAGTTCCTTTACAAAATTTTCATAAACCTAGTCGTTCAGGCATGCAAAATATTATTGTTCAAGATTTGAATTAAATAAGTCCAATGTCTTTAGACATAAAAATATTGCCGACAGATTTCTTATGGATCAGCGGTAAAATAAAATATCCAAAAGATTATAAAGGTTGGAGTGGGTTTATGGAGTCAATAACAACAAATTTAGTTTATGAAAAAAGCAAAATAAATTTTTTTAAATTTGTCAATGCACCAGCTAGTAACTACGATACAATTTATACTGTTCTTTTACAAGCTAAGTGCGAACTAGTAGGTCAAAAAGATTGTTTTGTTACATTCTACAAGCTTCAGTAAATATTCGGCTAGGTGGCTTTCATCTTTTAATGTCATTCATGGGTTCCATTGGACTAAAAGAAGTTTTATGCCAAATTTATGCTGCTCAGTCTGTAGAGAAAATTTTACCCGGCCATGCATATGCTAGAGCAGTCAGAGGCCATATTTTAACACATTTAGCATTAGCACAAATCATTTATTCATTCATAATTTTTAATGACAGTGAATCTGCTTTGATTGAAGAATTTGTTAATATTAATGAAAATACTTTAGAAAACGTTAATGAGCCTAATTATTGAAATATTTTTAATAAATTTTTAGATCAAATTGAAATTTTATAAGGTAATGGCCCGACTGCGAAGCTGTGGATTCAATATTTTGATATGGTGACTATAATGAAACAATTTATTGCGGCTGAGCGATCAGGCAATTGGAAAGTACACTTAGAAAGAATACGTAAAATGCTACCATTTTTTCACGCCAGCGGCCACTTTTTATACGCTAAATCGTGCCAGCTTTACTTGCAAGATGTGTACAAGTTACACGAAAAAATGGACGCTAGTGAATTTCATAAATTTACTTCAAAAGGCTATTTCACAATCAGACGAACAGATAAATTTTGGTCTGGGGTTTGGTCTGATATGGCCATAGAACAAATTGTAATGCGTTCGATACATACGAGAGGAGGATTAACTCATGGTAGAGGTACCACAGATAGAGTGTTAACTAAATGGATTCTAACCATGCCCACGATAATTCACATAACAGAAGCAATTGAAAAATTCTGTAAACTTTCTTTCGCAACATCTGAGCAGCACGTTGCTTGCACAAATTCAAGAATGTTAAGAGAATCTCAAGATTTAGATAAATTAATAGAATTTTTTGACACTTACAATCCATTTTCGATCACAGATAATATTTGTAGTATTACTTCTGGAATGAAAGGCAATAAAAAAATAAATTGTCAAGAGGCATTAAAAATTGAGACTGAAATGATGCTAAAAATAATAGGAAGCAATTGCAACGAAATAAAGTTTCTAAGAAAGAATCGAGTTACCCCTTTGCAGGCGATTTATTCGATGAAAATTGGAAACGAGGAAGTCATTATAAATCCACAATTAATATTTCAAAGACTAATTATGTCTATGGAGGGTAAAGGTGAATTAAAATATTTCTTTGCGTACGAGTTAACACCTTTTTCGGTTTCCACTTTCGACAATGGACTCATGCGAAAAACAGATAAATCTAAACATTACGATTATTTTGAATTCGTAATAGAAGTATTACTACTTGATTGCTGTTATGTAATAGATAGCGGATTTTTATTGCATACCCACATAGCACGAAAGCTTCCAGCGGAAAGATTCGAGAAAGCTTGTCGCGGAAGATTGCATGAATCTGTTAGGAAGCAAAATGAAACTTTCAATAAAGTTACATTGATAATCTTTCAAGAAATCTTCCTGAGAGTGTTAGGAAAGAAAACAAAATGTTTCAAAATACCCAACTTTCAAGTATTATACGAAAGCTTTAGGGAAGATTGCAGGAACCTCGCGAGTAATATTATAAAAATCAATGCTGGAATCTTACGTGGAAGCTTTACGCAAGATTGTATTAAGACCTTTGAAAGTTATAATTGTTACTTTGCGTAATAAGTTTAGAGAAAGTTTCTAAATAACTTTCCAGCAACTTTCTCATGAAATAATTCGCTGAACCTTCGCGAAACCTTTCTAGAAAGATTGCAGGAAGAATTAGAGAAATATTTTACTTTTGTTACAATATACCTATGATGAAGTTAAAATCGAAGCTTGAAAGAATATCCCAAATCCATGTTTCGAGAAAGCTTCCTGAGAGTTTTAGGAAAGGATATAAAAAAGTTTCAAAAAATCCAAATTTGAAGGATCATATGGAAGCTTTAGGGAACATTGCACGAACCTCGCGAGTAATATTATAAAAATTAATGCTGGAATCTCACGTGGAAGCTTTACGAAAGATTACATAAAGACCTTTGAAAGTTATAATTGTTACTTTGCGTAATAAGCTTAGAGAAAGTTTCTAAATAACTTTCCAGC
>UELU01083264.1:0-14795 GCA_900490025.1 Megastigmus dorsalis
ATTATATAATTATTTATTAAATTATTTCATAAGTTAAATAACAGAAAAATAAAGACTTAAAAAATTAAAAGGTACATTTTCCCTATTAACCCTTTCAGTCACAGAAGCCTATATATATATACAGGCTACCTATTTTTTTTTTCTCGTCATTTTTTTAATATCTCATTAAAAATTCTGAAACTTCTGCATTTTTAGTTACTTTAGTGTTGATAGAACATAAAAATAGAGTTTAATTGATAAATTTTCTATATATAGGCTTCTGTGACTGAAAGGGTTAAAATGAGTAGAAAGTTGAATAATATAGGTTGATACGCCCGTGCAGTGTAACTAAGTTGACGCGCCATGCGGCGCCGCGCGGAGTTGCTCGCGCGGTCTTTAACATACTCTATCTCGAAAAAAACGAAAAAGTCCCTTTTTTTTATTTATTATTTAAATGTAAAAAAACCTCATCTTTCGATTGAACACACTTAAAAAAAGATAAAATTGGTCCATCTTTGAGAAAAATGAAGAAAAAGTTTTCTTTTTGAATTTTCACCGTGAAAATGGGAAAATTTCGGAAAATGAAATGTACCATTGGAAATCTCGTCTCAAAATCTACAAAAACCATACCTGATAAAATTTTTTCACATACATTTGCCTTCTTTTTACGCGAGTTTAAAAGTACCTTATTTCGCGCTTATTTTGGGCCGCTGGACATTTCACGTGTAATGCCTCATATGGAAGTATGTGCGTATGTTATCAAATTAATGGATTTTTCCGCCATTTTTTGACGGATCGAGCAGAAACTTTGGGAATTTCCTTATTATGTTACAGAATAGTAACGTCCCTGTTTTGGATCATATCTATCGAAAGGCTTCGAAATGGCACACCTTTTAAAAATGTCGAAAAGTGTTTTTTAGCTATAATTTGAAAAAAAAATTAATCGTTCATGAAGTGTAAAAAGACAAAGTTTAAGAACTAAAAAATACATCGTTATTCTGTTGAACATTTTTCTTTAAAATAAAAAAAAAACTCTTAAATTGGATGAAAACGACATCTTTTTGGGCATAAACATAGAATATATTAATATCTCACAACAGTGTTAGATGTAAAAGTTGTAGTACACAAAAAAAAAATAATACTTTACTGTATTGAACATTGTTTGCTAGGACCGATATTGCAAGATAATAGCTCAGTTGTCAATAACAAACTGTATATCCACTTGAATATCTACCTGGACATTGTCCAAAAACAGGAGGTGCAGCTGAAATTCCAACTAGAATTTTACCTGGATAACTAGGTGCAATTCCAGCTGGTTATTTACAAGTGGAAGTAAAATCAGTTGTAGAGGCAGCAACCGAGGGTGAGCATGAAACACGAGCAGTGACGGTTGTGTCTTATATGTCTATTACACTTGTGTAAAAATTATTATTAAGAGTTAGTGTACCGAAATTATAGCAGTACTTGAATTTCGTAATAAAATATTAGTTGAAAATTAATGAAATATTTAAGAAATAAAATTAAAATCTCTAGAGATCATGTATTTCTGTAAGTAAAAATTATCAGTATTCAATTCTTAATTACGGAGCATATTCCATTGGCCACGTACTTCCTTTTTGGCACTCGAATTATGCCTAAACAGTCTTTATTTTAAGAGATATGGACATTTAAATATTCGAAACATAAAATTCTACAGATCGACGAAGCAAATTAAGATCAATCGATGAGTATTTTTTTGCCAATTATTAAATTTGTTACCTGGGGTTTCCTCAATGTGCTATACGCAGTTGGACGATCCAATTGTCAGTGCACTCTGAAGAATGTTGGGTACAGCTATGAAATCCTCTGCTACCAGCACTGGCGCCTGGCCCTATTGATGGTTTAATCGGGCACCAAGTCAAACAAGAGGTCCGATTATCAATGAAGAGATGGCAGCATCTTCATCTTCATCTTCATATTCATTTTCATTAGATTTATTCATGTAGCTAATTAAATCTATTGAACAATAAATGAACTTTTTATTCCGTTTCTTTTTTAATAATTGTAAATAGTTTAGTACGATATCCTTGGTCAACGTATTTTGTTTATATCAAGTGCAAATTTTAAGCTTCTGGTTCCGAATTTCTAATTTTATTTAATAATATTATAATGAATTGATTGATATAATTATAAAATTGAATATATTTTTATCATTATAATTGTAAAAATATAATAAAATTAATAACGATTTTTCTTTTGTTTACAAACTTTTAATTTTAATTTTTCTTTATTTTTGAACTTTGTTTACGCTTTTCGAATTTTATATTTAATGAATCTTATATTATTTGTGTGCGTCTTTCGAAAATACCATTAAATATTAGAAATAATAATATTCTGTAATAAAATCTCTGTCTACTATTAAATTTTAATTTTGAATTAAATTTTAGAATTATAGTTTAAACTATTATTGTTAAATGTTAATCTTTATTGGTTTTGTCGTAAAGAAGTTGATTGATGTCTTTTTTTTCTCTCTCTCTTTGTACTGTTTAAATATATTTAATTTTGTAATGGCGTCGAAATCATGTTTCAAGTACAGGTAATCATATCTAATGCTATTACGCGCAAATGTGCTTAATGCGAAAACATACATCACGATATTTGTAATAAAATGACCATAAGAGAAGGGACTAAATCCAAGCTTAAATATTCGCGTGAGAGCTGCAGCAGCTCTAACAATAAAGGCACTTTACCTTGTGTGAAATATAAGCAAGAATAGTTCAGATCTGATAAACATCTTAAATAAAAGTAATAGGGCTGAATACACTAACATAAAGATTAGCTTGGAGCTAAACGAGTCTATACCACTCGATAAGGGGAGTACATTAAATGTGTCTACTCCTGTAATAAATAAAAATAAAAATGAAGAAAATAAAAATGAAGAATACTCAAATAACTTCCAAGTTAGCGTCTCATCGTCCATGGTCGGTCTTGTTGGTATGCAGTTTGAGCTGTTTAGTAGAGCATTGGTCGATTTTCAGTCTCGGATTGAGCAGACTTGACGATATTAAAATTCTAACTTACACATCAGGAGTGAATGAGTTGGTGAATAAAATTAGTACACAAGTTTCGTCTCTAGAGCGAAAAATGCATTTTCAATCATCCCAGCTAGAGGCTGCATAAAGATTGGCTTATGTGACGGCAAGAAAATTCTGATTTAAAAGATCAAATCAATTCACTTATGCACAAAATTTCGGCCATGGTCGACGATGTATTACGCTCGACGAAACAGTCTTCAAATGATTTACAAAATGTTGATGAAAATGATAATATTAATAACGAATCACAGGTTTTCGTCTCTACAGGCTCAAGAACAAAATCGTCTCGCCGTTCTCGCCTTGAGAGCTGCGCCGCGAGTTCTATCGATAGTGATGAGTGCTGTGAACTTATCGTAAATGGTATTGTTGATAGTGCTTATTCTGACGTCAATCTTGATAAAGTCGCATTTGCAGTATTCAGCACGGTTCTTCCTACTCTTGATAGAGAGGAAGTCTTTGGGGCGTGTATCCTGCTGCCTTAGGGCGTGAGTGGGGTGCGAGGAGAGGAGCCTTGGCGCTGTGCGACCACCATCCTGTGCAATTCGCCTCGCCAGTAAAAAGCACATACACGATATCCTCCGCGCTAAGCGTGTCTATAGTAACAACTAGTTCATCACCTGAGATGTTAAATCCTCAGCCACTTGCCAGAGAGGAAAATTTATATTAATTTTTACACCCGGAAACGTATCGGGAATATTTAAGCCTAAAACAGCTCGCTTTAAGGCTTGGTTTTAAATATGTCTGGCACCGTGGTGGCAGATTCCTGGTCAAGATGAGAGGTCGTAACTGCGCGCACATTTTTACCTCTGCTGCTGACCTGCGGGTTATTACTAATGCATACTGTGGAAGGATTGGGCGCTCTACTCTTCACTATCATATTGAGGAGGAGAGCGGTCAACCGAACACTGGTGGCGCGGCTGAAGCTGACACATTCTACCAAAGCACACATTGTAAGTCCGTCAATTTCTTCGCGATCACCTATTCAGAATCGCCGAGTCGTGGCTTGGCCCAATCGTCGATGATTGTCTCTTTCAGATCGATGGGTTAAGTGTGTTACGTCAGGATCGAAATGCGCTGGTTGCCCCGGAGTGGGGCGCGGGTACGCTGGAGTCAGACTGGTTGCGTCAGATGAGGGATGCTCGTCGCATGTTAATGGTGGTGGCGTTGCCCTTTATATTGGTAATGATTACAAGGCCAAAGTACTTGCTAAATCCAACAATACTAGACCTAGAATTTAATTTTTGCAAGGTTCAACAGGATAACACGCCACCAATCCTTGTGGGTGTTATTTATCGCCCACCCAAAATAACTTTTACTAGTGGTCCTGACTTTCTCTGTTCTCTGTGAGACCTTAGTGGTAATTATAGCCACAACCTGATTACGGGTGATCTGAATGCTAATTTGTTGTCGACGACTGGTGATTCTGAGTTCATTTAGGAATTAGCTACTTACATCTCACACACGCATTGACATGATGTTCGCAGACGATAACGATACGGTACTGGTATATGATAATAGTTTTGCACCGTTTCACAGCAGGCACAATATCACTGATGCTACCATTGATATTCATTTTGCGTCTCCTCCTAAAGAGACTTTCAGCTTTAAAAGTCATAATAATATAAACTTGGTTGAGTTCACTGAGTTTTTGTGTTGCTGCGATGAGTCGTCGATTTACTGAGGCACTTGAATGTCTTAGCGTCAATCTATCGGAGGATATAAATGAACATGCTCTAATGAAGACTCTGGTTCTGCTATTTTTCATGTTCACTGTTTCGTCTATAACTTTAAGACGAAATTAAATTTCGACAAACGGGGAACGGCGCGATATTCAACGGGAAATTTGTTATCTGAGTAGATAATAAAAAAATAATTAATTTTTTCGAAATTTTAACCCAGACTTGTCCCCTTAATACACACTTTGCGGGTGTGTCAGTCACAATCAAAGAGAATATAGATAGCGTAATGAACATCATACAGTCCACATCTGATGAAGGTTCTTATTTTCATCCAGTAACTTTTCCGGATGTAATTGCAAATCCTATTTCTCAAATAAAAATGTGATTGTTGGTTCAATCTTACTTTTCAATGTTTTTAAACATTCTATGTAGGAATACCGTTGTGCGTGTGGTGTGTTTCTTAGAACTATTCCTCTAAATTTCAACAATATTCGAGAACAATGTTACCTAAACTTACAATTCCACTATTAGCCGTGACAATGTTTTATTTATTGTATTGTACAGTTTCGATATACAAAGACCACACACATAAAATATATTTTATTTCCTATCCTTTGCCGAATTAGGAAGTGATTATGATAATCCCTGCAGACATAAATTGAATACTCATAATATCGGTAAGTTAGGTCGCACTTTTTAAGCACGGCTTCCCCTTGAGCTGACACATGACATACGAATAGGCATTGATAAGGATGATCACCTTGCTTTTCGACTTGAGCAAGGCGTTTGATACCGTCTCTCCTATGGGACTGTTGAGCAAGCTGCGCGATCTCGAGTTCTGGAGGTTTGCACTCACGTGGATCAAATCGTATTTACAAGGCCGTACTCGACGCGTGTTATCAAAAAATGGTTGTTCCTCGTGGGTTAAGACAAATTTTGGTGTGTCACAGGGTTCCGTCCTTGGGCCTTTGTTCTTCATTCTCTATATCAATGACCTTACAGACCTCTTTGATTGTGGGGCAGTCAAGCACATTATATATGCCGATGACCTCCAGGTCTACCTAGACGCGCCTGCAGGTAAACGTCTGGAGGGCGCAGCTTGGGAGTTTTCTTTATGTTAGTGAGTTAATCTGTACAAGCGAGTCAAGATGGACGCTGCAAAGAAGCTGCACACCGCTCACAGGACGTCCTTCACCAAGTCTCTAAACGAACTCAGCGCACTGCTTGAAGACGAAGACCTTGATCAGGACGAGGTGGCAGTCTCATTTGAGGTCTTACAACATAAAATGGCCGAGTTAAACAATAGTTCTGCGAAAGTACTGGATCTCATTATCTCGTCGACCGATCAAGCTTCAGAGAAGATGTACGACACCGAAAGTGACTCAACTGATGAGTACAAAAAAAAGTTTTTTATGATGCAAAGGAAAATAGAGAGATTATTAGGAACCGGTCAAGAATCCGCCGCGAGAGACGTTCCAAGAATCGGAGCGAGTGCGCGATAAAAAATTTCAAATTACAGAAATTTGAAATTACAAAATTCAACGGAAATGTGTGCAATTGGTTGTTATTCTGGAACCAATTCCGAAAAATTCATGAAGATTCGGACATTGATGATGAGGACAAATTTCAACATTTGATCCAAGCTATGGAAAACGGTTCCCGCGCTTATGAATTGATTGCAAGTTTTCCACCAACACGAGAAAATTATAAGGAAGCAATTTTAAGCCTAAAAATAGATTTGGACGCGACGAGCTTCAGGTCGCGATCTACGTAAGAGAATTGCTTAGTTTGGTGTTGAACAACGCTTTACGAGGAAAAGAAAAACCGTCACTCGCAGGTTTATATGACAAGTTGACGACACAGATGAGGGCGCTTGGAACTCTAGGCGTAACATCCGACAAATGCGCCGCCATGCTATACCCACTAGTGGAGTCCTCTATTCCTGAAGAAATTTTGAGAGCGTGGCAACGCAGCAATGCGATTGGCGATATTAAGGACTCAAGGGAACGTTTAAGCAGACTGATGGAGATCTTGTGCGCGGAAGTCGAAAACAAAGAACGCATAAATTTGGCTGTAGCAGGATTTTCGATAGAAGGCTATTCTGAGAAAGCGAGGCAAAAAAGGTAAAGGCGAGCTATCACGTGATGTACCGACAGCCATGGGACTTCTCACAACCAAGTCGGAAAATTTTTGCACAAATATTGACCATAATAGTTCGGATTGTATGAAAGCTAAAAAACTAACTTTGGACGAACATCGTCAAATCATTAAAGAAAATAATTGTTGCTTTAGTTGTCTTAAACGCGGGCACAATTATAAGCGTTGCAGAAGTAATTCTAAATGCGCGAAGTGTAGTCAAAATCATCTTACTTTAATGTGTCCCGAAACGCCGCGCATTAATTATAAAGTCGGTAAAGTAGAAACGAAAAATGATGACAATAACCTGGTCGTAGCGTCTGAGAACAACCTAGCCAGTTATCTAGCTTTACCGGAAGTATGTCTACAGACGTTTCGTGTTAAAATGCGCAATGGGCTTCGTGAGCGAACGGTACGCGCGTTGATAGACACGGGGTCGCAGCGCTCTTATGTAACACGCAAAGTCGCTGTATCGATGATGTACGAACCAATTGATAAGGGAGAAATAACGCATACTTTATTTGGTGGCGGTAAATCTCGACCTGAAGTGCATAACGTTTATTTAGTACATTTGATTAGTTTGCGTAATGATTATCATCGTAATTTTCACGTTATAGATCAAAGGGCTATATGTGGCAAAATTCCGAATGTACAAATATCATCGTGGGCAGAAGAACTAAAGAACAAAGGAATATATTTGACTGATGTTGGTGAAAATTTCGAGACCGTGGATTTACTCATCGGCGCGGACGTGGCAGCAAAACTGTATACCGGACGTAAATACGACCTTGAGAACGGTTTGATCGCCTTCTAAACACACCTCGGCTGGACGGTAATGGGTAAAAACAAAGGCGTACAGGCAGACGAAGATACTATACTGTTTACACACAGCGAATTCGTTGTCGAAGCGCGAATATGCGATTTATGGCATTTAGATGTATTGGGCATTAACGACTCACAACGTCGACTAAGTGCAAACGAAAGAAATGTTATTATAAAACGGCGGTTTAAGAAAACGTCTATATTCAATGATGACGCACGTTACAAGGTTATGTTGCAATGGATTTCAGATCATTCGTCATTACCATCGAATAAAAATATTGCTCTGAAACAACTAAATAGTACATAAAATGATGAAAGACACTGAAATAGAAGAATACCACAAGGTTTTTTGTGAATGGGAAACAGATGGCATTATTGAAAGGATGCCTGATGCAGAGCTAGAAAATTTCGCGCATTACCTACCCCATCGACCGGTGATAAAGATGAACAGTCGTACGTCAAAGATTCGTCCCGTTTTCGATGCATCAGCACGTGAAAAGAATTTTCCCTCTATAAACTTATGTTTGGAAAAAGGACCGAATTATATCGAATCGATACCGTCAATATTGTTACAATTCCGCGAAAAGGAGATGGGTGCAACTCCGGACATAAAAAGAGCTTTTTTACAGATAAGCATAACTGCAGAAGAACGCGACTTTTTACGTTTTTATTGGTATCATGATGGTGTTTTAATAGTTTATCGGCACACTAGAGTCGCATTCGGGCTAACGCGTAGTCCATTCTTGCTTGGCGCAACTATTGATCTGCATTTGGATAGAATTTCAGATGGACATGTGACTACGATCGCTAGCGAACCAACGACGAAAAAACTGAGAGAAAGTTTTTATTTAGACAACTTTGTAGCCAGTTTTGCGTCCATGGAGGATCTGCAATGTTTTAAAAAAGAAGCTACAGACGCACTGGGAACAGCAGGTTTTGAACTCCGAGATTGGCAGTACTCCGACGATGACGGCGAACCCGATGTTGCTGTTTTAGGTCTTCTGTGGAATGAACAAGAAGACCGCTTATATGTCAATCTATCTTCATTAAAGAACATCAACGCGGAAAACATAACGAAGAGAACGATGCTGTCAGTCGCTCAATGTGTATTTGATCCGATTGGATTTACCTGTCTCGTTATGATATGCCCAAAAATTCTTCTGCAGAAAACCTGGAAACAAAATGTTGATTGGGACAATGAGTTAGACGACTGCATAAGGTCTGAATTCTCACGATGGCTTGATGATTTACAGGCATTGGAAAAGGTAAGAATACCCAGGAAACTAGGAAAAATTGACGGCACAGAGAAGGTGAGTTTCCATGCATTCGCTGATGCGAGTAATGTCGCCTATGCTTCTGTTATTTGTATACGCATTGAACGAGAGAATTCAATAGAAGTTCAACTTATTGGCGCTAAAACGCGCATTTCACCAACAAAGGAAATGAGCATACCGCGTTTCGAACTTCTGGCGGCATCGATTACCGCCCGACTGGTCGAATCCCTACTAAAGGTTTTAAATTTTTTAGATACGGAGATTATATTCTGGCCTGACTGGACCACCGTGTTGACATAGATTAAGCGAGAGTTTCAATGGAATACCTTTGTGTGGAACAGGGTGAAGGAAATTCGCAAGCTAACAGTGCATGCTTCATGGAGACATATTCCTGGCAAAATGAACCCGGCGGACCTACCATCTCGAGCATGTACGAGGAACAAATCAACCGAGAAGTTAAAAAGTCATCGATCGCTACTAATGTGCTTTTAAGTAAATCCTCCGTAAATGCGCCGATTGATTATTGTCACTACTTTTCCAATTATACTAAAATTGTAAAAACCGTCGCGTGGGTTCGACGTTTTATGGTAAATGCGCGGATTGCTAAAGCTGAAATGCAAAAGAGACATTTGAAGCCATTTTTAAATAGCGACGAATTAAACGCGGCTGGAGTTTCGTTATTAAAAATCATACAAAATGAGATGTTCACAGGTGAAGGTGATGATAAATTTAAAACACTTGATGTATTTAAAGACGAAGATGGTTTATTACGTGTCAAAACTAGAATTTTTAATCGCGATGATAGTGCGTATTTTCCTTGTCCAGTAGCTTTGGATTCGACGCATTTAATCACTCAAAGAATTATTGAAGAAGAACATCGTAATCTCTTGCACGCCGGCGTTCAAATTCTGCTTTGTCGTTTAACAGGGAAATACTGGATTCTCTCCGCTCGGCGTAAAATTCGTTCCGTTATTAATAGATGCGTGCGATGTAAGCGATATAATTCTAAGCATTTACAGTCGGCAAAAACGCCTTTGCCAATCGAACGTGTGCGGGATGCGTCTTTATTTGAGGTTATAAGTGTCGATCTAGCTGGACCATTGCATGTAAAGGGTAATGTAAAAGCGTATGTCTGTCTTTTTACGTGCGCGGTTTTCGGTGCCGTTCATTTGGAGCTCCTGTCCTCGCTTTCAACAACCTGCTTCGTCAAAGATTTGTCCCGATTTATCCCTTGCCGTGGAAGGCCAGCTGTAATTTTTAATGATAACGGCACTAATTTTGTTGGGACAGAGAACGAAATATAAAAATTAAATTGACAGACGATAGCAGAGTATAGTGCGGTAAAGCGCATTAAATGGCACTTTAATCCTCCCTCAGCCGCCTGGTGGGGAGGCTGGTGGGAGCGTCTTATTCGAATTATTAAACAATTACTTCGTCGGGTTTTAGCGAAAGCGTCAGTCAATTATGAAGATATGTTAACCGTTTTGTGCCATTGCGAATCAGTCAATAATGCGAGACATCTTACCTATGTATCTAATGATTTAGACGATTTAATTCCTTTGACTCCTAGTGTGTTCCTACAAGAAGTGCGAGAAAATGGCTCACCGGATTTAGATTATTTATTAGCGGAGTCAGTCTCGCTGGTGCTAGCGACCCGAACCGATCAAATGAGCGGTTATGTAAAGGCAACCAAGAGAATATACAGAGATTCCAAAAATTACAATATTCGTACTTATTTTAAACACCCTGTACTGCTGACGTTATTTGGATAGTGGTATCATTAAGATTCAATAACTAGGACACCGATTCTGCAGCTGGGCCATCGGTTCATATTAATTCCGGAAGTCGAGACTTTTCTATATTGTAGAGGAGGTCAAGACGAAGAGATCAGGCTATAATAAGCCCATTTAATAGTGTGTAAAATTACTGTTTTGCCCGAAAAACTAAGAAAATTGTTTATTTTGCGTAGAACATTCGGTAGCTAAGGCACCGTTTCTGCAGCTGCACCAACGGTAAATATTAATTCAGGAAGTCGAGACTTCTCTATCTTGTAGAGGAGGTCAAGACAATTGTGTATTTTGCGTTAAGATTCAGTAACTAAGGCACCGTTTCTGCAGCTGCGCCATCGGTTCATATTAATTCCGGAAGTCGAGACTTTTCTATATTGTATAAGATGCCAAGATGAAGAGATCAAGCGATAATAAGCCCATTTACGAGTGTGTTACTGGTTTACCGGAAAAACTAAGAAAATTGTGAACTTCTCGTTTAGATTCCATAGCTACGACACCGATTCTGCAGCTCGATTAACAATTAATAACAATTCAAGAAGTCCAGACTCTTCTATCTTGTAGAGGATGTCAAGACGAACAAAATAAGCTATAATACCCGATTTTAAAGTGATTGAAATTACCATTTGCCCCGAAAACTAGGAAAACTGTTTATTTTGCGTTAAGATTCGGTAGCTAAGGCACCGTTTCTGCAACTGCGCCATCGGTTCATATTAATTCCGGAAGTCAAGGCGACGAGGTCAAGCTATAATAAGCCCATTTAAGAGTGTGTAAAATGACTCAGATAATGTTTACATCTTACGTTGTTTATCAATGAATTAGTACCGAATTAAGAGATTAAATTTCAATTGCTTATCAATAATTAAAAAGAATTAATAAGGCATCTCATCAATTTAAAATAAAAAAGAATTGATATTCATTTATGAACTAGTCGCAAAAAAAATCAGATTTATTTATGAATGAGAATTTAAAACTATTTCTGTGACTAAACACGGATTTCGGTGTATTTATGATTTACTACTCCTTTAAAAACGTACATTTTTATTTAGGTGGTATACCAATGTTTTATACTACTCTAAGCATCATTTTCCAGAAGTCCTGCAAGGTATTTCAAAATAAAGAATTTATTATAAGCTTTCAACAATCAAGTGCTCGCGTCAGCCTGCCGCGCCTTTTATTTTTCGCTAAACCTACGACTAGCGAATGACGGTGTGGAGAGAGACCGAGTCGGCGCAGCGACGGACGGCGGCGAGGAGGCACTTGGCGGGCCGCCCCACTCTACTCTCCTCGAGCTCCGCTTGCTGCTGTAACTTTACGCTGATTAGCCCGATCGACTGATTTTCAATCGATGATTACTTAGTAACTACTGATGGAATCGAAAAGTTTATTAGTGATTTTTTACTTAGAATTTTTCGCTCTATCCGAATCCATACAGTGTGATATTTTGTTTGTTAACACCCTGTATATAAATATATATATATACCTGAATATAAAGAACAATTTTAGGACCTCTATTATTTATATTATATGTAAATGATCTCTTACACGACATGCCTGATAATTCAATAGTATCATACGCTGATGATACTGTTATAGTATCTACAGGTAAAACTTGGAATGAGGTTGAAAATAAAATGAATATACATTTGTGTAAAGTTGCAGATTGGTTAGCATACATTAAGTTATCTCTCAACATAGATAAAACAGTGTATATTACATTTGGAAATTATTGTTATAGTGTTCCAAATCAATTAGATATAAAAATAAATGATAAAACAATTAAGAGAGTTGAGAGTACTAAATACTTAGGAATAAATTTCGATTACAACTTAAAATGGGATAAGCATATTGAATATATAATTAATAAAATCAAATATTTAATATTTATTTTTTATAAAATATCAAAATTTATGGAAACAGAAACTCTAAGAATAATATATTATGCTTTTTTTCAAAGTATAATAAATTATGGAATAATTGCTTGGAGAGCAGCATATAAAAATTGAATAGACTTACTACAAAAAATACAGAATAGACTGATAAAAATTATAAATAAAAATAAATTTATACTAAATAATCCAATGACAATAAAACAACTGTACACATTTGAATCTTTAAGATATAATTACAATTATTTGAAAAATACATATATGAATTTAAATAGTAGAACAAGAAACAAAATTATTCCTCTTCCAAAAATGAACAGAATTGTTAGTAATAAGAATAGGTTTATTAATGCGATCAAAATGTTTAATAATTTGCCGAATGATCTCAAAATGTTAAATATTAACAAGAAATATATGATGAAGAAGTTGAAAAAACATATTAAGGATAATATATACATAATTGAAGAATTACTTATTATTGTTATATAAGGGCATTAAATGCATGATTAATGATAATAATACTTATTTTTATTAATTTTATTATTGCTTTTATGCTTTTGTATTGGAAATAATATATTTTTTAAAGAGATATATATAGTAGTATTTTAGTCGTAGTTTTAGATGATAAGTTTGTAATAATTACCAGACCTGCGAACAGGAAACAGATTTTCCTCGGTTACAAAGTATACTATGTATAATTATGTAATATTATCTGGTTAATAAATAAATAACTAAATATATATATATTAAAATATTCTAATAGTGAAGAACTATTAGAATAACTATATATATATAACTTTATTATTAGAATTACTGTAAAAACTAATGAAATGGTATATTTATTTGTTAAAAAAAATAATATTTCGACCTATATAATGGTGTAAAAGCTCAAAATGAATATATATTATAAATCTTTTTAAATTATTAAATGATGATAATTCTGATATTAAGAATTTTTTATGCAATTTTCTCATTTCTTAATGAAAAGAAATAAGAAACATCCAATTAAATGTAGGATATGAAATATATAAAATACATGAAGCTTTAGTATTTTTGGTGGTTCTGTCTACACCTACAGTAAATTAAGCAACAGCGCGCATTGAACTATAGTAATGTAAACAACGGACTGTGTCGAGCCATTCTTTGTAATCCCGCAGTTCAAGAAAGTTGAACTTTTACAGTACGCTTTACGGCTCGCAAAACATCCAGTTATGCATTGATATAGTTCAAGCATACTTTGAACTATTGTAGTTCGAAGGTGTAACCTATATTATTCCCAAATTTTTTTCTGTGTAGGTAATGAAAAGCTCTTTCCAGTGATTATTAATAATTTAAAAAAATTTAATAAAAACATATCAAAAAATTAAAATTTAAATTTTACAAATCTATTGTTTATCATAAAAAAGAAAGAAAAATAGTGAAATATAAAAAAAATTTTTTGAGTCGGCATGCAACAAAAAAAAAAGAAAATGAGAGGTCAAACGTCAACATCGGTCCATCCAGTCGCACCATAAAAGTTCAAAACTCCATAATAATTGAAAACAGCATAAAAAATCGAAACCCCATAAAAAATTATAACTCCATGAAGAATGAAAACCACATAAAAAATTGAATAAATAATATTGATTTCATTAGAATAAATTATAATTAACCTGGTGCAGGTGTCCACAGATTCACCAAACGCACTAAAGATTCATGTATTTTATATATCGCGTATCCTACATTTAATTGGATGTTTCTTATTTCTTTTTATTAAGAAATGAGAAAATTGCATAAAAAATTATTAATATCACAATTATCATCATTTAATAACTTAAAAAGATTTATAATATATATACATTTTAAGCTTTTACACCATTACATAGGTCGAAATATTATTTTTTTTTAACAAATAAATATACTTTTTCATTAGTTTTTACAGTAATTCTAATGGTAAAGTTATACAAATATATATATATATATATTATAACGGGCAGCGGATTTTCAAGGAGCTAGCCGTTGGAGAATAGTAGTAGATCCCTGTAATGTCGGCAAGGAGTTGTCATTAGGATCTGATGTCGAGTCGAGGCCAGTGCGGTAATGGCCCAGTGGTTAGGGCGCTCGCCTCGTACTCTCGACGTCGGGGGTTCGACTCCCGAGCACCGCGTATTTTTATTCT
>UELU01083269.1:0-10347 GCA_900490025.1 Megastigmus dorsalis
AAGAATATCTATCTATCAGATTTTTGGCTGCGGGAGGAGGGGGGGCCTTCCACCCGCGACCCACCACTCACTCATCACCATCCACCCACTCACCATCCACCACCCAACCACCCACTCACCACCCACCATCACCCAACCAACCACTCACCTCCCACTACCCAACCACCCACTCACCACCCACCACCCACTCCCTCCCCTACATCCCCTCCACCTCGCTCGCGCTATACCGTGTTTTACCCCCACCACTGACACTTCCCCTACCCCCCTCCACTCAGTGTCTCTCTATACCGTATAACTAACTACTCATGTTGTATTTTATATTTAAATCCCGATAAATAGTACGAGTATCGTTGTAGCCTGTTGTCCGCTGTTTGTGGTATGCCTTTTCGCGGGCCAAGTATAAATTCAAGGGCTTTGTTATCAGTGAATTTCTTTAAACCAAAAACGTTGGCCATTGGCTCTTTGTCTATTATCGCTCTTTTTAATTCATCCTTCGGTATTTTTTTCGACACAAAAGCTATTGTCCCCTCGGCTCCGTTTTTATACCTGTGCGAAAGAATTGCGGGAAGCCCGTAGTCGGAAGCGTCGCATGCCAGAAGTACTTCCTCCTTCGGATCGAAGTGCGCCAAGACCCGCGGTGGAATACGTTTATTTTTAACCCAGTTGAAGGCTTTGTTGCAAGCTTGACTCCGAACAAATTCTTTTGCGTTTAACAAATCATAAAGAGGTTTGAATTTAGTTGCTCTGTTTTCTAAAAATCTAGAGTAGAATGTTATTAACCCGATAAATGACTCCAATTCTTTCGCATTGGTTGGTTTAGATGCCTCCATCATTGCTTTGACTTTGAAGGAAGCTTTGTGCAACCCTTCCTTGTTAATGACAAAACCTAAAATTTCAATTTTTTCCTGCATAAATTTGCATTTTTTAATATTAACTCTCAAATTGCATTCCTGAAGTTTTGCACAAACCCTTTCCAAATTTCGTTTATGCTATTCAGAGTCTTTTCCTGTTATGTAAATATTGTCAAGATAAGCAATGGTACCGGAATTTCCGTGATAGCTTCGTCTACTTTATTTTGTACTTCTACTGGAGCTAGTGCAACACCTTCCAGAATTTTTGTGTATCGAAAAAGGCCTTTAGATGTAATTATTGTTAAATATTCGGAACTTTTCGCATCTACCGGAAATTGCTTATAGGCGTGCATCAGGTCCAGCTCTGAATAGGTCTCTCCTCCCTGTAACGCTGCAAAAATTTCGTCAATCGTGTGCAGGGGGTATTTGTCTAAGATTACGTTTGGATTTAAAGTTAAATTAAAATCGCGACATATTCTTATTTTTCCATTTGACTTGAAAACGGGCACTGTAGGCGTCGCCCACTCGCTAGCCGTTACTGGCTTTAAATGGCCTAGATCGACTAATCTGTCTACTTCTTTTTCGACTAGCGGCTTTACTGCGTGTGCGACGCTTCTGCACTTGAGTGCCACAGGACGGGTGTTTTCTTTAACATACAATTTAATGCAACTCTTATTATACATTCCGGGCGTGTCACAACATAAAATCGTAAATTTTTCTGAAAAAGTTTTTCTAAATTTTCGACGTTAATTTTATTTACTCTTTTAATATCTTCATTGTTATGAATATTACCACTAGGCAATACTAAAGGCCAAGCGCCGAAACCTTGTAACCATTTTCGACCTATCAAAGCCGGTCCCGTTCCTTTCAATACAAAACAATCTAACATTCTCGTTTCGTTATCGATAGTGACCTTCAAATCGTTTAACTTGCCCAGCGGTTTTAAAATTCTTTTATCGTAAGTTTTTAGTTCTAAAATTGTTTTTATAATTTCATAATTTTTTAATTCATTTTGAAAAATTCTCTCAGAAATCACCGTGGCATATGTACCAATATCAATTTCAAACTTTACTGGAGATCCGTTTATCAAGGCTATAATAAACATAGGATTAGCGTTTTCCAATATTATGCTCTAATTGAGACTCATTATTAACAAACTTTCTAATTTGCGCATTCGTGTTACTAATTTTTGTTTTTTTATTTATAATATTATTATTATTAATATTTTCATTCATAATAACGTTAGTATCGTACTCATTTCTTTTCTCGTACATACTCTCACTCTCACAGTCACTCCGCCTTACTTTGAGTTGAAAAAATTCACTCTTGTGATCTTCGTCTGAAAAGTCGCTGCTGTCGTCTGCTGCCTGGAGATTCTTCATTTCTTGTTTCCTTCATTCATTTACTGCTGCTTGCTCAATTCGGCATGCACGTTCGAGATGCCCTTTCTTCGTGCAGTATAAGCACTCATATTCTCGATATTGGCAGTCTCTCTTTATATGTCCTTCCTTGCCACAACAGTAGCCACAACAGTCTTCTTCTGGCCTTGACGCTGTTGATTTGGGCCGTTTGATGTTACTAATGCTCCTCTCGCACCTCTGCCCCCTCGAAAACCTCATCTCGCTTGGCTCGTGCCTTGTGTTCCAGGCCTTTTATTGTGCCTCGCATCCAAATCGTAAATTTCTTGCTTCGCGACTTTATGTTTCAACGCATTTTGAGTTAACGATGCATCTTTAACTGCTTTTTCTCTGGCAAGTGGAATTTTTAAAACTTCCTCGTAGTCAGCTTTTTCAACTTCAAAACATTTAATTCGAGTTTCTGTATCACTGATTCCGTAAACTGACTGGTCGCATAATGTATTTTGTAGATCTGGAAAATGGCAGTTTAAAGCAAGTTTTTTAAATTTTGCTGCGAACTCTTGGATGCTTTTTTGCTATTCCTGCCTTGCTTGATGAAAAGTGCATCTTTCCATAATTTCCGAAGGCTTGAGATGCAAATGATCAGTCATGGCTTTAACGATTTGATCGTAAGTCTTTGATTCCATATTATCCGGTGATATTAATTGTTTAAGCAATTTGAAACTTTCTTCATCGATTAAATCAACCAACGTTGCTACCTTGTCCCCATCCTCTGCGATTTTCCTTCTTTTGATATAAAATTATAATCGTTTGGTAAATAATAGCCAATCCGATTTTCCAAGAATGAATTCCAATTTACTTTTATTTTCCGACATGTCGCTATTTTCGTTGGAATCTTCCGTTTCACTTTCCACGGTTTCGTCGCTTTGTTGCGTAAGTAATTATTTTTCTGTGTCTTGTTTTATTAAACCATCACCCAATTTTGTTTCGCAATCACTGTTTTCTTCTGCTGTTGTTTTGAAATTATCATAATAATTCTTTAATTTTTCACGGAGTGCGTCGAATTTTTCGTTTTCAGAAAACTCTACCTTTGTTTTTTTAGTTCGTTTATAATCGGTGCCTTTGTCACTCCAGTTTATGTAGCCAACTTTTATCTGCTTTTTGCATTGGCCTTATTTGATATTTTTCACTTTTCATACATTTTACACTTATTAAGTTTTATTTTTTCACTTATTGTTACCGCGTGGATAACCTCTTTTTTAATTATACATACACACGTAGAATTCAATAGTCTTCGTCGCCAGTGGTTATGTAGGCGGCTAATAGCAAAACACACAGTTATTATTTTATTAATAATTATAATGTATTTATTATAATAAGAGGTGACATTGGTAGATTATATGTTTACGAGCATTGCTCGGAGCGCACTTCCGATTGACTTGCCTCGAACGTCGCTCAATCGGCACTGGCGCAGTATCACCAAGACGCTACGCCTGCTACTTGCACACACACACACACACTCGTACGCCGACGTAATTCATCACAATAATGACCACGGTGCTCTCAAGTTAAAACTCGTAAGTTATCGAGCCTTGTTAGCTAAATTTGTTTTATTGTATTATACAAGTTTTACCCTGGCTTTTATGACAAATTAAGTATGTCCAAGTCTTCAAAGCAAATCGATAAATTTTATCAGTTTTAGACACGTTTCCTATGGTTATCTTAAAAGGATTGATCTTGGCGAAAAGTGTTCAATACAAAAAATGTATTATTTTTAATTGTTCCACTTCTTATATACATTTCGTTCATGAGAAATTGATTTTTTTCAAGTTATATCTACAATTCAATTTTTTAATATTTTTAAGTGGTCTACTCTTTCCAAGCCTTTGGGTATGTCATAAAATAAAAATGTTTCAAAATAAAATAATGAGGTAATCCTCAAAGTTTTGACCTCATCCATCATAAATTCTCGGAGAAGATTAACAGTAACATTTATGTATATTTTACTTAAGAAAAGAAAGCAAATGCTTGTAATTGATTTTTATCACGATAGAAATTCTTTTGATTCTGAAATATGTAACTTACGGAGCTTCACACTTTTTTCGAAGATAAGAAAAATGCTTTAAACTGATTTTTATCATGATAGAAATTTCTTTTATGCTAAAATATGTGGCTGTTTGAGTTGGACAACTTTTTTGTGTTATCGAATATATGAGGAACTAAATACATTTTTATTAATTTTGATGTTTAACAAGATAAAAGTCTACGCCAAAAGGACCAACTTACAGAACAGTGAAAATTCTAAGTTCCATGAAAAAAACATGTTTCTATTAGGACCGTGTTTTTTACGCATTTCAAACGATTTTAAGTTTTAAGACAGCTGTGAGCACTGAAGTTTTCAATGCCATATAATACAGAGTTACTATATGAGTACATATAATAAGTAAAAATACTCAAGCTGTATTCTCATTACACAACGTTATTGTTTCTTATAAGTAAGAGATATGCTTTACGTAATAGGAAGACAAGTGTAATTTTAACTTCTTTATTATCAGTTTTAGGCATTTCCAAGAACATATATATTGATATACTTTTGATACATAGTTGAGGAATTATTAAAATTAACGTACATATACATTTCGTACACATATGTTTCAGTTTTACAGATTCTGATTTTTTTAATAATTCCTAAACTATGCATCAAAAGTATATGAATATATATGTTTTTGGAAATCCCAATACCTAATAAAGAAGTTGAAATTAGGCTAATCTTTCTATCTTTCTAATTAACTGAGTTGATATTTTGGCCACAGGCCGATAAAAAGCCAAATTTTTAGTTTTGATAAAAAGTCATTCAGAAGTTACTTTCACTGCTTTCATGGGTGTTTCGTATAGGTTTATTTTAGTTTAATCTAGTAGTATATTACACATTAAGAAAGCTACACTAATTTATGAATAAAGATATTGTAGTTCAAAGCTTATTTTTCATTTATATACAATTAGTTGAACATCTCTTTAATACAAAAACAAATTATATCGAGACCTCTTTGAATATTACAATACCATATTAAAGAGTTACTATTCGAGTACAGTAAATCAACAACTACAAGTAGTATTCTTACCTAAAAGATAAACCAATTATGTTTAACAATTTAAATTCTTTATTACGTAAAGCATCTCTTACATTTAAGAAACAATAACCATAATGGGTGTCATTAGAATACTGCTAGAGTTTTTTTACTTACTGTACTCATATAGTAACTCTGTATTATGGCATTGAAAACTTTAGCGTAAAAAAGACGGTCCAAATACAAACAATTTTTTTTTCATGGAACTTAGAATTTTCACTGTTGTGGAATTTGATCATTTTTGGCGTATACTTTTATCTTGTTGAAGATAACATTTTTATAGCAGAGATGTACTATTTTATACGAATATTTTATACGAATTTTATACATTAAAATTAATAAAAATGTATTTAGTTCCTTTCAAATGATGTGCTCTTCCTGTTTTTTATGACAGCTACACTGAAGTGTCTCATATTTTCGATATCACAAGAAAGTCGTCCAACTCAAAAAGACTCATATTTCCGCATAATACAAATTTCTATCCTGATAAAAATCAGTTTTAAGCACTTTTCTTGTCTTCGCAAAAAATTTGAAGCTCCGTAAGTTACATATTACAGCCTCAAAAGAATTTCTATCATAATAAAAATCAATTACAAGCATTTGCTTTCTTTTATTAAGTAAAATATACATGTAAGTTATTGTTAATTTTCTCCGAGAATTTTTGACGGATCAGGTCAAAACTTTGAGGATTACCTCATTATTTTATTTTTAAACATTTTTATTTTATGATCCATCCATCCAAATGTATAATATTAATCCGATTCCAATGAATAGTGAATACATTTGATTATTTTCTGGAGGTTCTGAAAAAGGTTATTGGATTAGTATGTATATTTGTATGTATAAAATAAAAAGCACCATAAAAAATAAAAACACCATAAAATATAAAAGCACCATAAAAATAAAAAAAACACGATAAAAAATAAAAACATCATAAAAATGAAAACAACATAAAAATAGAAAATACCATAAAATATGAGATCAGTAAAAAATAAAAATTAAAAAATCTTAGAACAGTGGGAAAATCATTACATCATAAAAAATTAAAACAATAGTTAATAATATTGTTATTATTATTATTATATGTATCCGCGATTTAACAACCCTATGCGCTCGAGTTCGGTATTTTATTGCGAAAAATATCCTTTAACAGTCACATTTTAAATGCAGTTAGCTGATACAAAAATTAACTAAATCTTAATTTCGAAAGAATAAAAAGATCGTTGAATGATCTCATGCATTTTATATACAACTATTTGAAACCCAAGCTTTTACAGCTAATAGCCCGATGCTCTCGAGTTCGGCATTTTATTGACAAATTACAAAAAAAATTCTTTATTTTGAAAAACTGACTGCAGGAATCGATTCTACGGAAAAAATTATGACGAATACCTATATAACACTTTTTTGTCAGAGTCCAATTTGTTAATGTGAAATAGGGATAAACAATCGCACGCCCGGGAGTGAAAGTTACTATGTCAATTAGTCCCAAGCAGAAACTGGCTGGGATAGCAACAAACTAACTATGCTATCCTTTGCATAACTAAAAAATAAAATATACAGGTGTTTTCTTTTGTCATTTGCAATTGTTTATAAAAACTTATTTAAACAAATTACAAAAAAATTTATAATTTAAAAAAAATGATTTTTTTTGTAATTTGTTTAAATAATTTTTTATAAACAATTGCAAATGACAAAAGAAAAAACTTGAATATTTTATTTTTTAGTTATGCAAAGGATGGCAAAGGGTTGGTTGCTATGTCAGCCACTTTTTGCATGGGCTTTAATGGTTTACCGGCGCAGCGGTCATTTCACTGTCTATTGGTTTTTCGTCTATAACAAACCTAAAACCAAATAAATATTATTAGAGAAGAACATATTCTTAAGACCTGTTCTTTCCGAATCTGAGATCATATTAAAGCTGCTCAAACTGTATCTTTGGAATGTATAACAATAACAGAGTACAAGAAAATGTTAGTAACAAATATTTTCAAGATGGCGGATCCAATATGGCCACCATTAGAACGAAATTTTTTTTGCTAATTTAGAGCATGCGAATAGTCAGGATATATGTTTTTGGGGTCGCTGATTACAAAAATCATATCAGATTAGCAATTTTGAAAAGGTATTCACAATACTTACTTGAAGTTTAGATTTTTAAAGGAAAAATGTACTTCAACAATGCCAGTTGTTTTTACACGGGTACGAAGAATATCCTGTTCTGTAGGCTGGTATTCTTTAGCTCCTAACCGATCAAGATCATCGAGAAAACTAAAACACAAAATAAAAATTATATTATTCATTTACGTAATAATAAAATAAGTTAAGTTAAACCCCTTACATTAGTAATTTTCATCAAACACGTAAATTTCGGATTTTAGAAAAGCGTTCTGAATAAGTATGTAATCTGGGCGAGCTGAATTCAATCTCTGATAAAAGTTACACTACAAAGCTAAAATGCAAGTCCAGGAGAATTACATACAATAAAAAATAAAATATTTTAGCTGTAAAGGATATTTTATTAAATTAATACAATAATGTTCATAAACGAATGAATAAATATCTATATTTATTAATAAAAATACATATACAAATTTAATTAGATTATGTAACGAAATTAATGTCTATAAAATACAAAATAATTTTATTATATTTATCAGTTATTTTATCAAACTTCAAAATTTATGTGTTGGTAAATAGTAAATGGTAATTAGTATTTTTTGTTGTGTAACGTCCGACTATTATTAATTAATTCGCCGACCGTTTTACTAATACATTTTTGTATTTTATATTATATTTGATATGATTATATTAACTATAATTAGAAAAGTATGAAAACGAAATTTAGAATAAACCAGATTCGCGAACGGCAGCGGATGCAAGTTAGACGCTGACGCGGTAAAATCACTCCGGTTACAGCAGAGCAGACTTTTTCACGAACGTGAGAATTTCCGAAAGAGAGAATTCCCACTCAGTAACAGAACTTGAGCCACCTTAGATTAAAAATTATTTTCTTTCTTCATACTTGCAAATGCAGAAGTTGCGCTCGTCGAGCAGTCTGCAACGGGCACCCAAGTCGCGAACATCGTGACCGCATATAAGAATCTCTTACAATTATTTCCAGCTCGTTGTGTCGCGCTTTAAACAACCAAAAATAAGACTCGGCAACGCGACTTATTATAGAATATACTCTAAGATATAAATAAAGAAAAAAGATTTGTCCCAATCAAGGAGTTTTACTTGCGTAGTTCCTTTTCCTCGCATTCGAAATAGAAAAACATCAATAAAGTGAATTCTCTGAGGGTTTGGGCATCCGCCGTCGTCACGCAGCCTAATAAGAACCACGCCACATACGTCAAAAATATATCGAAGCAGATCCTAAATTCAAAACGAGCCGGATAAACGCTTTCCAGCGTGATTCGGCCATATCATTGGTGACAGCGATCTGGGATTTGCTTCTGATCGAATCATTCTTTCCCTTGCAACAATATCAATTGACACGTTCCAGCTGCATTTTAATAGCAAGTTTTTCAACTTCGTATTAAACAGGTGATGTGAATTATTATTATTATTATTATTACTACAGTGCGCGTAATAGTCGTACTACCTTTTCTTTCTTTGAAAAAAAAAACTTAATTAGTATATTTTCTTACACACTCTCGCGCTCTGTAACATATTTATATGCACCGAAAAGAGAATTTTATGACAGAACGAAATATTTCACAAACAATTAATTATATCAATCGACTCAATTTCGATCTATTTTCAATATATTTATTCGTAAATAATTTAAGATTTAATTTCAAATAAATTCAAAGTGTTTTATTAATCGTCATAATTGCTAATCTGACATAATTTGATACAAGATTAGTATAAAACTCAAAGCAACATTTTAATTATTTATTTATTTTTCTTTTATTCTTTCCCTTTCTCTAATACGATTAATTAATTGAAAAATATTATTGTGAATTTCTCTTTAGCTTCTTTTTGTGTCAACAAGTTTAATTCGTACTTTACCTTAATTTCTGTTTAATTTCCTTTTATTTACAAATATACAAGAAATATCTAGTAAATAAATTCGAGTATTCGCGCATATTTCTTAACTTAATCTGGCTAACAATTTACTAACGGGCATAGCCAAAATCATGAGTGACAACTACGAAGATCTTACACAAGCCCTAAAATCTCGCGAAAATAGAATAGCCGAAAGAGAGGCCACACTTGAAGATGTCTTAGGAACGGCAGAAAAGATTAAGAAAGAAGCAACACTTGTGATAGAGGAAGAAAGGGCACGGTCCGCGACGCTAAGTCAGGAATTAGAAAGAATAAAAAGTCTGAAATCGAATCCGGCACAGAGAAACGCGCTCTCAGAAAAGGGAGTCACACCGATAACAGAAAAAACCGCGACAGATATCGAAACGGAGGCAAGATCTTGTGAGGTTCTCCGGCAACTCGAGAACCTGCGTAAATCTATTGAAGAGTTACAAACATCGCATTCGGTCGCAAGCGCGAATTCACATCAGGAGTACGGGCAAAACTCTATTGACGAACCTCCAATAGCGATACCGCCCGCAACATACGTGAAAGAAGCTCTGAATAACGTTCCAATTTTCGATGGGACAAATCTAATGTCATTTGTTCGAGCATGCAAGCGAGCGATGAGCATAATTCCTCGCACTCTAGAATCCGAATTAGCTAAATTATTAAAAAATAAATTACAGGATCACGCTTATGCCACGGTTGAAAATACGCGATTCGCTCATCTCGATAGTTTTATAGACAGATTAAAGCAGATCTTCGCGCGTACCGAAACATTAAACAACTTCCGTGGAAAATTAGATGCTATTAGAAAAGAACAAAATGAAACCATTTTAGCATATATAAATAGAATAATTGATATAAAAGATGCGATGATTGATCGGAAAAGATTGGATATAAACGACGAGTTGACTGACGCAGAGGTAGAAGAAATAGAAAAGAACTTGATAGAGGGATTTCGCGACGGTTTGC
>UELU01083273.1:1757-65999 GCA_900490025.1 Megastigmus dorsalis
GGGGGGGGGGGGGGGGGGGGGGGCACGGCCCCTCTCGCGATCTCGCGATCCACCACGGTCGCGACAATTAGGCGCGGGAAAACAAGGCCGCCGCGCCGGTCGCATAGGTTAGGGAGAGAGAGAGAGAGAGAGAGAGGTAGCGGCAACCGGGGCGGCGGTGCAGCGCACGTCGTTAATTAATCTAATCGAATGAGCCATTCGAAGAGAGTGCACCGCTCGTGCGGCCCCGCATACCGTATATGTGCTTCGCTGCTTTGCCCGCGCGCCTGTCTATGTGTGTGTGCGCGTGTGTGTGGACGCGCTTCGCGGTAAACCTCTTTGTTTGGCGGAGCTCGGGGAGGCGCACGACGAGGGGCTGGTGGAGTTCCGCCAGTGGTGTTGTTGGCCGACTGTGTATACGCGCACCGATGGGACACACGAGCGTGCGAGCGAGCGTTTTCGGCCCCGCGGCATTATTAATCGAGGCCCGCGTGGCGTAATACCCCGAGCTCCGAGCGAGACAGAAACACCAAGAGAGAGAGAGAGAGAGAGAGAGATAGAGAGATATATAGAGAACCTCTGTCTCTCTCTCTCGCCCAATAACATTAGCGAAATAACATTACAATAATGCAGGCTATATACCGGCTCTCTCTCTCTCTCTCTCTCTGCACGCGTGTACGTGTGTGTGCGCGCAGTGCGTTATGCCGGTCAACGAGATATTCGTCGGCCCTTTTCCGCGGTATCAAGAGAAGACGAGATACGCTCGCACACGTACGTATAGGTATTTGTGTGATGTGTGTTTGATGTGTGTGTGCGCGCGCTCGCGCGGTATAGGGAATGTATTTCGAATGAAGGGGAAATCGAGCGAGCGAGCGAGAGAGAGAGAGAGAGTGAGAGTGAGTTAGATCAAGGCAGACACAATGGAGCTTCGTTAATGCATCGATAATCGAGGGATCGTTAGAGTCAAAGGTAGAGGAGAGAGAATGGGACTCGGAGCTTTGGGATATAAACGAAACGAGGGGTGTAATGCGAGGCCGTGTGCGAGCTGTGCCGCTCCTGCGTCTATAGCCTGACGTTAATATGAGCGCTCGCGAGCCGATGCCCTGCACCGGTGCGTAAGCATTTTTATTGAGTCGCCAGCTGCGCGCAGTGCGACTGATGAGCGATCTCTCCGATATATATATATATATGCTCCTTTTCTCTTGACTGCAGTGAGATTCGCTGTCGCTGATATTTTACCGACCCGAAACGCGCGCTTTCGCTTATATATATATATACATCTTTGGTAGTCGAGCTCGTCAAAGTGTTGGCACGCGAGACAATAAAGGTATATATAATAAGTCGTTTATGAGAGCGACTGATTTAGCTCTGAACTATGATCATTCCAAATGAATATTAAATTCCTGAATTACTTTGCTATATTTCGTATTATGATGCTGATAGAGGTGGAATGAATACGAGAAGTGTCGTTGCTATTCTCATAAGCAAATACACTTTTTTATGAATCTTTTCATACAATTTTCTAAATATAATGAAAGAGGATGTCTGACGGTGCTGAACCGTAACTACTTGCGCATCATTTGTATATTAGTCGTTTTATATTTTACCCTGCAATTATTAACCTTAACGTAGTCTAGGTATATTGTGCACATATTTTTACTTTTTTGAAAAAAAAGTCTATAGAGAAAAGCGACAATGAGGTAAGTGCAGCCACATTTTTATTATGAATTTGAACTTTCCTAAATTTCATCAAAAATTAACCAAGAGCTTCCTTACCATAATATTAAAGTTTAATCTTCCAATATAACAATATAAGATGACTAATGATGTATCCACGAGCAATTCTGTTTATCTTTCGAAATAAAGAAATAAATATGGATGAAACCGCATTTCGATCCAATCCTTCTCAATAAAAGTTTCATTTCTTTTGCAAAAGTTCATGGGAAACCATGTATTTTAAATGCTCTTCGCGCAATGCGTAAGAAATAATATTTTATAAAGAGCTGGAACAAGATCCGAACACAATCCACGAAGATAATAAAAATAACATAAACTTCTCTTCTTCGCTTCGAGATTCAATTCACACTAGTTTATCCGATCTTAAAACCGTAAAGGCGCGACGACATTTCTATAATATTCTGGTTCCGAAGATTGAATGGATGCAGGAAAAGAATTAAATATATGCAAAACGATGCGAAACGACTGCACTGTGAAATAAAATATTTATTAAAACTAATTTATAACGAAATTATTCGTCCGATAAGTATATGAATGAAATTATAACTCATTCCAAAATCAATAATTCACAAATTTCTTGTATATTCAAATTAAAACCTTTCTATCCAATAAATGAATTGGATTATTTACAAAATAGTATAAATATATTCACAATTCAAAAGTTAATATCTGTAATTTATTTTATAAATAAATGAACAATTATGCAAATAAACCAGACCCTATTAAAAAGCCTCCTTTCTCGTACATCAGGTTTATTATTTGCACAAAAATTGACAAGTCACGTCTTCTATGACGAGGCATGTAATAAGCTTCGAGGTAGCCTTGAAGTATATAAGCTAGCATTCAATTAAGACAATATATTTAAAGCGCCCCGAGAATGACAGGCAGTTGATGGATAAGCGATATACAACGAGTGACCTCCATTCGCTCCAGTTAAATACCTATTATGACAAAATGTCCTGTTGTTCCCTTTACGCAGTTCGCTCGCGATTACTCGAGCAACAAGATAAACGGATTGCTCGAATAACTCGAAATTAGATCATTATGCGAAACTATAGCATGTATGGAAAAAGCGCCCGATTCACGGTTAAATTAAATTCAGTTTATGCAACAACGAGATTACAATTCATTTATCGGCGCCGGCGATCTTTAATAAGTAATATATCCAAAGCCCTACCCCATTGATATGTTTTCAAGAAAGAGATTTTTATTATCGGCCTCGCGCGCAAACAGTCCCCAGAGCTATATACCGAAGGCAGTTTTAACGGGATGCCATTACGGATAAAAGCGACCAAATTACCCGCCGATAAAAATATGGAATTTTAATTTTGTTGCGCTTGGGCTTTCGCAAGGCTTTTGTTTTCGTTCGCACCCGCTCAAGCTCGCCAGAGAGAGAGAGAGAGGGAGAGAGAGTGTGTACAGTAGCGACGCGCGAGCGCCAACTTATTATGGAAATTAGTATCGGAATTCATTGGCCGGTTATACAAACCAGTGTAAAATAAAGTCGATAAAAGGGAGAGAAACGATGCATATGCGAATTTGTGCCATTTCCGGGGCGATTGGGTAATATATATATATATATACGGGCGAAGGGGTATGCCGCCGATCGCGAAATTAAAAACCGATACTATAAGAGTGCTAGAGAAATGATATTTCCAATAACTCCCATTCGATTTCCGTTGTGCGTCGATACATACACTTTTTTATACATCAAAAGAATTGTATTTTACCCTTTGAATTTCGAAGCGCTCGATAATATAAAGGCCCTATGGCTTCAGTGCACCTATCCCCTCCTCCGGTGCAAAATGAATTTTTTAAAGAATACCTGTGCACTTTGCCACCGCGCGCGCGACGAATATTACATTGTAGTGTGTATATCGTGTCATATTTATTTTTTTTTGGATTATTGGGTAATAATGCACTTTGTGGACCCCATAGAATTTTAATGTTAACGTGCAGTTGACTGATTACTTTAATTGTTTTATTTTAAAATTATTTTAACACAGCTGAGGCAAAATAAGCCCAATACTTATTTGAATTTGTACATCTTGCGTAGACGACTATAGAAGTACAAGAAGATGTAAATAAAGGAATTCATTTCATCATTTTTATCCCAAACAAATTTTATTTACATAAATGATTCGAATAAAAAGCATTTCGTTTACTGCGCTAGAATGTCACAAATGTATTACATATATATTGTACAATAACGCACGCAAATGACGAAAAAATCTCCAAATTAAAATCCAAATAAACTCTCCTCTCGCAAAAAATTAAAAGCTTTTAACTACCCGGTATAGGAAGTAAGTTACACAAGGATTCGCTGTCGTGCACGTTGCATCCGTCGTTCCCCGCTTTAACCTCAACTTGAAAACGGGGCCGGGTCCCTCCGCAGCACGAGCGCCGAAGCATCGCCACTTAATCTCGCACTACTCAAGAGCCGCGGCCACACCATTATCGTTTAATACAAAAGAGACTATACTGGAGCCTATACCGTCATATCCTCTCTAGACAGAGAGAGAGAGAGAGAGAGAGAGAGAGAGAGAGAGAGAGAGAGAGAGAGAGAGCCAAGGCAGAGAGGGAGAGAGAGAAAAGGAAGCCGCAGTTTGCTCAGGCCGAACAATAAGGACGAGTACAGCAGCGAGTAGAGAGAGAGAGAGAGATGGGAAAAAAGAAGGAATATAAATTGAAAGGTATATTCAAGACGAAAAAAAAGAGCAGCCAGAGAGAGAGTAAGCGTGCGGGAGCGCGCGCAGAAGATGAGACACTTAACTCGGAAAGTATTTTACCTAAGCTTTCAAGCCTGCCGCAGCAGCAGCAGCAGCAGCCCCCGATGTGCGCACCAGAAGCAAAGAGAGAGAGAGTGAGAGAGAGAGAGAGAGTAGAGAGGACGAGAGCAGTACTGCACACATGCACGTTCCCCGGGCTGTATTCTCATCGCCTCATCCGTGGAGCGGAAGCTTGCAGCTGCGCCGATGCACTTACATCCCCCCTCTCTCTCTCTCTCGCTTCCTCTGCTCTACGCGTGTACGTGTTCGCGGGAGGTCGTGGCAAGGAGTGAGAGGGCAATATAGAGAAGGAGAGAGAGAGGAAGAGAGAAGAGCGTAGGTATCGCGCCGGAAGGAATTAGACCATGTAAGGAATGGTTGATGGCCGTCTCGAAGGTCTCCCCTGTGTTTCTCGAGAAGAGAGGGCGTAGGAAGAGAGAGAGAGAGAGAGAGAGAGAGAGAGAGAGAGAGAGAGAGAGAGAGTGAGAAAGCGCATGGAGCCCCTCTCGGTGAACTAACCGTTTTATGGCTCGATGCCTTTTACGAGCGCATCTGCAGATATTCCTTCTCGCTCTCGCTCCCTCGCTGCCACACTCTATATTGCGCGCGGCGCAGAACAGCTCTTCGCGTGGAGCGCGCCTATATATATGTGTGAGTACTGTCTCTCTCGCTCTCTCTCTCTCTTACTACTCTGCCCTGTGTGTTTTTTCGTTTCGTACCTCCGTTTTTTTTTCCTTTAGCCTCGCGAGCTGCCGTTTTATTCTTTACCGGTTCTCGATGTGTGTGTGTGTACGCTTCTTTCTCTCTCGTTCTCTCTCTCTCTATCTCTCTCTCTCTCTGTCTGACTCTGTCTCTGTCGAGGTAACAACGCCTCGACCTCTCGATCTTCCCCCTGTGTTTGTGTATACCAGCACTTATAGTTGTCTGAGCCGTGTGTATATCGATAATATTGCTGTTCAGCTGTTGATATTGACAGTTAGTGCGCTCTCCAGCTTTTACAGCCGCCTCTTTCTGTTTTCCTCGCTGCACCGGCGAGCTCGAGTTTATTAAGAAAGCGCAAAAGCGTTCGTCGCCATCGCGAGACTATTCCGCTATCGATATATTGTTTTTCGCGTGTTTCAAGACTGTCAATCGTAAAAAGAGTTCGCTATTTATCGTCGAAAGATTGATTACGTCGGTTGGTTTGTTTACGGCCGAGCGAGAGATTCGAACGTCAAAGACGAGGAATATTTTTCTATCCGTTGATTACATTGACGCATCTGCATCGACTGACTTGACAAAGTAATAAGAATTTCCGGTAGGACTGTAATAGATTGTACTTGGTACAACTGCACTGTTACGTTTCAGTTTCCAATACGACGCAAGAGAGGGAAGAATAGAAATAAAAGTCGAATCTAGACTGTAAAAAGAAACTTTTTCATCTAAAAAAACTGTTTTATACATATATATATATATATATATATATTACAAGCTAACATATAACTTTTTGTCAAAACAAACTTTAGCAAGCAATTAAGCATCAAAATACTCTTATTCGCGCCGTGAAAGCGGAACATATAAACAACGCGCGATATGAATATAATTTTTAAACAAAATGCGTTCTTCATCACTCCTCCCCCCGATCCCCCGGCGAGTCGAGCATATAAAGTAAACTGAAATATGCATTTATGCATTATCAACGTATATACCTCTCTCTCTCACACACAGGCTCCATTTTTTCCTAAACATACACAAAAAAAATATACAGCCCGTGACGTTAAAACTAAATCTACCGTATATAGCTCTCTCTTCGGACTCGCGTCAAATGCAACTCCGAAATTATAAATAACGCGGGATATATAAGCGATTCGGTGTGCGGTGGGGACGAGCGAGCCATTGTTTTTTTTTCCCCCCTTTTTCAACACGCTAAGCAAGTTAATTTATACGCGTTATCGAACAATATTCAGTCTCACGTATGAGCAGGCGCATGCACGTGTAAAGGTGTTTATGTCTGTCGGGTGGAAATTAAACGTCCTGAAGCGCATAATTACTCATCATGACGGGCTTTCAGAGGCGACTCCGAAAGTGCCCGTATGTATAGAGGCAAACGGGAGACGTTATCCCTCTGAATTAACGATATTTTAGGCCGCGAAAATCTACCCCTTCCTATACTCCCCAGGAGCTTTGCACCTGTATACACCGCACCTATTCTCTCTCTCTCTCTCTCGTCACTTTTCTCTTTTTTCAAAACACAGCCACGAATCGATCTCGTATGTATAACTAAATTGTTTTCCTCTTCGAGAGCAATCTTAATTGGCCTCGGTACCGTGCAGCGACGCCAGCTTCCGTGCGCGATCAGTTATACACACTCGCAACGCGATAACGCGCGAGCGAAATAATTACAAGCGCGTGGCGGTAGTACATGACGCAATATGGAGGGCGGGAGATTCAACGAACAATTTTGCTTTTGAATATGCCGGAGAGAGAGAGAGAGAGAGAGAGAGATGTGCGCTCGCACGCCAAGACAAGATAAATTCGCGCAGAATAGGAGCGAGCGACGCGTTGCGCTCTTTTCCGTTTTTACACTCCCAACTCGCTCGCTCTCTCGTTTCGTCGCGTTCACCCTCTTCCGCTACATTCTTTTATTAGCGCGCGCCGATGCAAATCTACGAAATTGGAAGTGGAGAGAAGGGACTCGTGTGCGCGCGCGCGACTACGCACCTTCCCCCCCTCTCTCTCTCTCTCTCTTTTTGCTTTTATTAGCTTCAATCTAAACTTTTCTATTTCGCATTTCTATCCCCCCGTCTCGACCCCTCCTCTCCCCCCAATCCCACCCAGCGACTGATAGCGTCGAGAGGATTTGCCGTTGGGCCGCAGTAAAAAAACTTCAAATTAAGTTTTGGAATATATGTTGTAATGGATCGGGGAAAAAGGGCTGGACTGCGTATTGCGCTTATTTTCTCTCCTGTGCGACTGGATTTTAAAGGACGTACATAAACTGCGAGTACTTTTAATTTGTTGGGATGCAATCATTTTTATAGGATTTTGTGTGCTTGGACTTTTGTATATGGTAGCCATTCTGTCGTTGGATCGAAGAACAAAAATTGAATATTTAAAAGGAGGATCTACGATTCTTTTTGAAAAAGGCAGTAAGTTTACACTCGTATAGCTGTGTTTTAGAAATATAAAAGCGTACGAAAATTAGAATAATGGGTAATTATTGAAAAATGAAAGCATAAAGTATACTAAAACATTTTTTCGACATTTCAAATCTATCACGGCACATTACAAAACTTTTAAAACAAAGTATTAAGAGCAGTAGGTCTCCAAGTTACTTTTAACTTACTGCTTAATAAACATCTTCAAAACTGTTGATTTATCTCATTGCAAGGCATGAAAAAATATCAATGCAAAAAAGTAAGAAATCAAAGGAAATATAATCCCCGTTAAAAATCGCCTTATACGATTACTCGAGCGATGCAGCATAAATAAAGAATCTCTTGAACATTACAAAATACGATTGCACGCAGCGAGTTCCATAAAAGCACTCGCTCAACTTAAATCTCCCCCTCCTGCAACGAAAAAAAAGACAACGATCCCCGTGAAAAAGATATGTACACGCAAAAAACCGAGAGAGAGAGAGAGAGAGAGAGAGAGAGAGAGAGAGATAGAGAGAGATAGACGAGGAGAATCGATGGAAAAAAGTCATATATCCGAAGCAAGTGAAGGGTGGCATAAGGATAGTATATATACGTAGTAGACGGTGCGCGCACTCGTTATAGAGTATAGAGAACGAGAAGAGTAGGCAAGAGCGAGGCCTCGCAAAAATTAATATAAATTCCCGCTTTTAATCCGCTCTCGGCGAGGACATAGAGACACAGAGACACGAAGGGGACGAGGAGGCCGCCGTGTGTCGGTATTCGGTAATACACGGATTCGAGAGAGAGAGAGAGAGAGAGAGAGAGAGAGAGGCTGAGCGCTTACATTGAAGTACCCTTTTCCGTGGCCGTCCCCTGTACGTCCCGTGCACACGAGCAGCGGTAGCAGCAGCAGCAGCAGCAGCAGCAGCAGCCCCGAGTTCTCGGGAAGCTCTCGTCCCTGACCGCGCGCGCTCTCGCTGGCGCACCGTGGCTGCTGCGGTAGCAGCGGCTCGGCCGAGCATTTGCCACTCGTTAATGGATATTGCCGCTGCACTTTGCCCTCTCTCTCCTCCTCTTCCCATCTCTCTATATATATATACATATATATGTTCATAAAACCTTCCATCCTACCCCTCTCCCCTTGCTCCCTTGCTCGCCGCTGCGGCTCGCGCGCGTTTCGGATAAATTAGAAAAGAGAGAGAGAGAGTGGAGGCAAATCTCTCCTTTTCATCATTTTTATCTCGCGTTTTCTTTCCGCCACTGGCCTCCACCTCCTCCTACTCTCCCTCTATCTTTCTCGAATTACCATTCTACATTTGCCGCTCTCTCGCGAGACGTATTTGCATGACAAACGGTCATCACCGCTGCTCTTGCTGCCGCTGCAAGTCTTTTTCCTACCGGGGGGATCGTGTTACTTTAATTCTTAAAGACGTGCCCTTTTCGTCTTTGGATAATTGCGGTCATATCAACATTTTCGCCGGCTCTGCTGATCTATATATTGTGAATATATATATAGAAGCTAGAAGTTTTCGGAGAATGGTGGGGTGGAGTTCGTCTCTGTCATGTGTGTGCATGTGTTATATATAAAAGAGGGACGAAATGTACGCGAGTCGAACTTAATTCGGGAGCTCGATTC
Organism: Megastigmus dorsalis; assembly: GCA_900490025.1. NCBI lineage: Eukaryota > Metazoa > Arthropoda > Insecta > Hymenoptera > Megastigmidae > Megastigmus > Megastigmus dorsalis. Next base: position 10,997 of record UELU01083273.1, read on the forward strand.
AATTAAATGCGCGCGAGCGCGGTACGCGATCGTGGTCGAGTTTTGTTTTTCAATTCCGAGAGGATCCTGTGTATTTTCGAGGAATCGAGAGGGGCCGATGATGTGTCGACGATGGCGGCGTCACCCGCGTTAATTATATATTGGCCGCGAGCGATCCAGTTTATCGAGTCGAATTAGCCTTTTCAATTATCGCTTGCTTCAAGAACGCTTTTATATGTGCGGCAGTGCGCGGCAAGGGACGGGGGGCGCCGGGATGAGAAAAATTGTTTCATTTACACTTTCGAGCAGCTCCGAGAGAGAGAGTAGGAGGGGAAATTACGTTAGTATTTTTTTAGCAAGATTTGAAGCAGGGTAATGAACGAATATTTCACGCGCGGAGTTTAGAGCCGAGATGAAGATGCTGGCGAGATTTTGGTGTTATTAAAAAGAAGAAAAAAACGGAATAGTGATTGGATGAATTTGGTTTGGATAAAGAGTATAGCGGAAGATAAATATTGCCATTCGAATGATTGCTCGAATGTATTTTTATACCAATCGCATTAAAAGCTTTGAGTTTGCCATGCGTGGAAAAATTGATCGATTCAAAATTTTTGTATGTACATCTGTGTTAAAAATTTGTTTCGCATTCGATGGAAAATATGATTTTATCAATAAAGAGAATCGTACACAAAATGATTAAATTTTTACAATTTACATAGCGTTTATGATTTCAATCAAATTAAAATTAACGTTGAAATCATTGGATACTTTTGGAACCAATTCAGAAGAATGTTTATACAATAAGCATTGCTGAAGTACTTAAAGAAGCATTGATAAGCACAAGTGGTTACTTCAATGTATCTCACACCCTAAACGACCATATCAACTTACAAAGATCGGTATGATCAATAAATAGACGCAAAACGAAATAAATAATAGTCGCAGTCGCCGTGAGCCCGTGGATCGGGAGGCGCGCAGCGGCGCGATCTCAAATAAAAGCTCGAGGCGGCGGGCGAAAGAGCTGCGAGAAGCCCCGGCAAAAGGGAAAAGGAGCTCCCTCGCGAGAGGCAATTGTACTTAGCGCATAGAAATTCAAATTTTTAAACAGATAAGTCACGTGTAGCTCTTTTTCAGCTCTAACGTTAACCTCGTTAGCTTCCTCAACGACGACGGCGGCGGCGGCGAAAAGAAAGAAAGCGAGCGCGAGCCGGAATTCCTCCCGTAGAACGAGCCGAATAAATTGCCCGATGAAATTTGCATATTAGCGCGCGCGTATAGCCTCCCCCGCCCCCCATACGCTCCTCTAGCAAAAGGAAAAGCAGCACCGGCAGTAGCAGCAGTAGCAGCAGCAGCCACAGCAGCCTCTTCCACTCCCGAAAACTCGGAGAATGCGAGAGAGAGTGAGAGAGAGAGAGAGAGAGAATGAGGAGGCTCATCGTGTTCCTCATCCGCCCCTTTCGTGTCGGTAGACGTGTCCCACCCTCTTTTCCTATTCATTCGGCGCGCGCGAGGGGTAGAACGACCGCCGCCGCCGACTTTTCTGACCGCGAACGACTCCTGTATGGCGCTCGGTCCAAAAACGACAATGACGGGGCCGTATAATGGAGGAGAGAGGCGCGCACCCGAAATTCGATTGACGACTCAGCGCGAAAGCGACCGTTTTACCCGAGACTCTCTACTGCCCCCTTCCCCCCCGTTCGGCTTTTCCACATTTCTCCTCGTGGAATCATCTTTTCTACTCTCTCGCTCGTCGTTTTGCACAAAACGCGACAAACACGGGAGAAAAGTGTACAAGTAGTGCACAGCTCGAAGAGGAGATCGAGAAGAGAAAGTCGAGATTATGAGACGGTAATCTCGCGATGCTGCGCTTGCTATTTGCGAGCTTTCGCCACTTCGGTCTGTTAATTCGCTCCGCGGAATCTTCGCTTATTGCGAGACAGAAATTCGATATTCGATAATTTAGCTGCTTGTCACTTGTTGTCTTGTAACCGAATGTCATTGCGGAAAGATGAACTGCGAATTATGTCGTTTTTTTTTTCCGTTTGATATCGTGAGTCTCGATAAATTAGCTATTAATTACGAAAGTTTTCTGTTTCTGAAGTCTGTTTGTGTAGCGATAACGAGGTCATAGATATATTATGCGACTGCAACTAAATAGATTATACTTTTCCAGTTCTATAATAATAAAGTATATTTGCAGTTAATTATAATGCATGTATACCTATAATGCATGTTATAAATTATTCAATTTCTAATCTATGATATCAAATAAACAATCTATTGATTCAGTAATCTATTATACTGTACTAGAATTGCAATCGCTTCTAAGTAGTTTGCATGCATTTTGGTCTGATTCAAATACGTTTTCTACTTCTTATGCAACATTCACCATACGAATATAGTCTTACACAAAATCAACAATATAGATAAAATGCAATTTTATTTTCAAATCAACACGAGATATATATAGAAACTGTGATCTTAGCAATGATCGTACGATTAATAATCCACTGCAACGTATATAGACCCATACAAAAGTATATACACGTCATGGCGTTATAACAAATATTACCTTTTTACAATCTCAGGAGGCTTAAAGTAAACGAAGACTAACCAATGCATATATCGCGATCGTTCAGGATATCAGTAAAGTTCTCTCTCTCTCTCTCTCCCTCTCTCTCTCTGACAAGATGCGTCTCCCACATCTTGCAGGCAAGCAGCGGGAGGCCCTTTTTGGAATTCCGTTCGCCTAGAGCCAAGGAGATTAATATCGACGGCCCCGCGTTCTCAATACCTATATACATATATACCGAGCAAAGAGAGAGAGAGAGGGGGGGGGGCGAGAGAGAGAGAGAGAGAGCGAGAGGCAGAGGAGAAACCGCACCGAGAACAAATTTCATTTTCGCGGCGGCCTCTCCGTCGTGGTGGTGCGTCGCTTCATCTTCTCTCTCTCTCTCTCTCTCTCGCTCTCTCGCGTGCATTCGCGGTAGTCTGTTTTATTTCACCGAAGAAGGAGCCGAAGGAGAAGGAGGGGAAGCATCGGTTACGGAACGTCGCCTATCCTCGGACCGGAGAATATAATTAAAACTTTGCTCTACGTGCGCGTATAGCCGCGGCTGTAGACTGCGCGGAGACTCGCGTCATAAACATAACTTGGTGGAGAAAGATCGAAGGAGATCGCCCGGGTTATGTGTATACCGGGGTTGAGATACTGCTGCCACCCAAGGAATAAGGAGATGGATTAAAAATGAAGACATTCGCGGAAGGACTCGTCGTATATTGGGTTGCGTTTATGCACTGCTGATCTACTTAGCACTGAGATACTGCGCTTCACAAATTCATTACTATCTAATTGTTATAAGAACTCGACGGTTTGGTACTGCTAATTTAATGTAAATTGATGCTTTGTAAACCGAGGAAGAAATAAATTTTCTTTTCCGTTTATTTATAAAAAAATAGTTTCACTGCATGCGATACTCGGAACTTTTCAATTTCAATATAAATGACTTAGTCAGTCTGAAAAGTAACTGCGTTTAAAAATTTCCCTACATTTGATATAAAATGATTTTATTACAGACGATGAAAATTAAGTAAAAAATATCTATTATTCGTGTGAGACATCTATCTATCTTTATATACTTATTTTTAGATTACAAAATACATTATTGATCTTAACCCCGCAAAAGAATTAGATCCAATGAAATTCAACAATTCAGTTATCCGCAATTGAAATATCAATCGCTGTCAGTTAATAATTACAGAAAATTAATTATGTCACATTTAAATTAGTAGTATGCACGCTAACGATCTAACACTTTAATTATGTCCCACTTAAAGTGAATAATGGCACGTTATAAAGCCGAGGAAAGTTCACATGGAAAACGCCAAAGTTGTCGGAACTCGCGTAAACATACTTAAATCACGATTCTTGTGAATGAAAACTCGGAGTCTTGACATTTCGACAGCTTCATTAAGAACTTAACTTTTTACTGTTAGGGGATCAAGCGCGTAAAACAGAGCATTACATTCATTACGTATCTAAATGATTTCGAGGCTCAACGTTGAATGAACTACTTTCTAAGGTCAGGCTTGAATAATTGTTAGATGAATTGTTACTTTTTTTTTTAGTTTTTCATTTAAGTGATAATAATAGGAGTTTTTGGAAGAATATTTCGATAATACAAATAAATAATTTATTTAATCTAAAGATGAATTAATATTTATGTATACACAAAAAAATTTGATCTGTACGAGCTCGTGTTTTCATTGAAAAAAAAATACTCGGGTTGCACCTCCTTATATTTTTTGTTAATTATTACACTACTCTTTTCTCATATGTATTTTTATCTATATTATACTGATATGGACCACAAAATCTTTAATAGTAAAGAACACTTTCTTAAAACTGTTATCGTTACTTTCTATATACGTATGGAATAAATTACACATTAATTGATACTTACATTTTATTTTACAATTCTTCACATGTAATACTCGGATAATTATATTTTAACAATAAAACCCTAATAACTATACACCTCACCTTATATTCTCCGCCCCTTATAGTCCCTCAAACGACTAATCTCATAAAATCTTCTAAATTAAATGTGAAACTTTGCACTGCCTGGTAATTCATGTAATATCGCATATCGCAAACTTTGAGCCAGTTGACAATCTACTTTACAACACGCAATTTTAACTTTCCATACTAAAACTTCGAAATAATAAATAGATATTCTCGCAATCTCAGATGGTTCGCCGCTAAACGGCCCCCTTCACTCGTCTCTTCCCGCGCTTTTCCCACCGATAGAAAGATACGACTATCTCGCCAGCCTCTATACAATACATAGAAATCCCCGACTCGTCAGGCCAGCAGCGCTGCTCTAATTACCGATTGCGCAAGACGCTATAAACCACGGGGCCGAAGCAGCTCGCTTATATATATTCGGCTACTTTGGGGGAGGGCAGGGGAGGGGTTGGAGGTCTCGCGTGACGGGGGCAACAAGCGCTGCGCTGCTCCATATTCCGCTTTGATATTCTGCTGCTCCCTTGTATTTCCGGCCAGCTAATTAACAGTGTCGTGTGGCTAATCAGCAATCAAGTCATCGGACTAATCGGGCGGCCTCACACACTCTCTCTCTCTCTCACTCTCGCACTCGCGTACTCTGGAAATCCGAGCGCTACCTGTAATTTCCTCCTGCACTCCCCGCCGCCCCAACGCTAACACACGTGCCCACTCCGCGGAATTTCGCAAGCCGGTTCTCTAATTATTATTCCGCGATGGGCTTACACTTGCGCGTACAGCAGTACAGCACTGCACGAATACCTCCGCGCTGCCAGGCGAAAGTTGCCTGCGAAGATTGAGAACGAAAGCCGAGAGCTTCCGAGATTGGCGGAATCTTGAGCGCAAGTAGCGAAATTAAAAGGTGGTTGAATTAAAGTGACCATTTAGCGCTTCTAGAGATCAATCGTTGTGTTGGGCTAAGCGGTTTCAGTTCGTAAAATGCTATATTAAATAGTAATTTGATGTGACATTATTCTTTGAGATTTACGGTATATGGAATGCGGAAAAGTTAAAGAGGCAAAATGAAAGAATTAACCGCGATTTTTCGAATTCAGGGCTAAAATATTGGCCGCGCCGTACCTAACCCCTAGACCGAAAGAATGCGCATCGTAAAGATAATGCGCCTACTCGCGTCCGCAAGAGTGTGGCCCGCAATATCTTTTATATTATATGGAGTGGTCTTTGGAGAAGACTTTGTGCCGCAGTTCGGCATCTTTCTCCTTCTTCTTCTTCGCGAAGCTTTTCGAGAGTGTATACGCCGAGGAGAGAGTATCGGTCAACAAGCTCAAGGCTCTCCTGCAGCCAATAAACCGTGGCTTCGACGATTATTCGCAATAACCTCGACTGCCGTGGAGTGGGATGGAGTTTCCCTATATAATATCTCTCTAAGACTCTCACCGAGACTTATGGACAAACATAACCTTAAATTTTAAATTACGCTCTTCGGTGTATAATATAAGGATTTGCCGTCTTTTTTTTCTCTCCACTTATATTCTCCCCCCCCCCTCCCCCCTTTTTTTTGTTCTTTTGCCAAGGCGAATTTCAATTTATCGCGAAACTATGAACAGAAGTGGGTCAGCGCGTGGAAAATTGCTTTCCCCCTTTTCTAATGGTTGCATAATGTACACTACTTACTCTTTCTATTTACTCTATTCGGAGAATCTTATTTTAATTAGTTCTATAGGTAACTATCAATGAATGATTTCAACTCTAAATATGAGTTACAAAGGCTTATATGAAATGTTCATACACTTTTCTTTAACAATCTTTAACATTTCTCATGTTAAAGATTGTTGATTATATAAAGTCAATTTGATCACCAGTTGATTATACAAAGTCAATTTTTGTCTAAATTTTTATTAAATTTCCACAGTAAAAAATAAAAAATTAGATTTACCATCCTCAACTTGAGAAATTCTAGTGAAATCTAAATTTTAATATATTTCTTTATATTATTATATATACTTATATGATTAATATTTCACAACTGACATATTTGAATTTCTGTAAGTAAACCGTTTAATTAACAGTTTGATATCAAGTTACAATGCAGGAAAGCATAAACAAGTATATACGCGTCAAAGCGTATGCACAACGAATGTGTTGTTGCTGTATATATTTCTCGGTAAAGAGCTATTTATAAATACTTTTCACGCTCCACATTCATTCTTTAACGTATTTTAAAATTTATGCAATACCAACATTAAAACAATAACCTCTACGTACCTCTTCTGATATTAAAAAGTATCGTTTATTAATCTGTCCCAGATAATTATAATGTACAATAAAATTAAAATCAATATGCAGATGGATACATAAAAACTCCCTAAGGTTAATTGACTAACTATAATTGTAGAAAAATCAGCAACAATCGTTACACTTAAACACACAGTATTCCGTTCGTGAGGCAACATACACACACATAGCATTCGGCACACTATGTCCCATCGATATATTTACTGTGAAAAAAGATTACATATACCTGATATACCCGATCCGCCTCCTCGCAGCAACACAGCTTTTTCTTCTCCTCATCCGGGGCACATCTGTCTATATGTGTCTCTGTAGGTGGCAGGTCCATCTTGCGAAACAGTGGAAAGTGCCAATTCGTCATAAAACAGGAATCGAGCAAGCATAACCTCAAACGGAGCCGGGGGCGATTTTATTTTACGCCGAGAAAGATTGAATCGCTCCTCGGGGACGTCTTCGGCGCTTTGAGGCAAGACGAGCTGCTTCGGCTGTTTCTTTTTCTCTCTCCGCCTCTCCTCCACCTCGTTCCCCCATCACAGACGCGCTGCTCCGAGGCAACACACAGAAAAAGGAGGTGCGAGAGCCAGCGCAAAAAAAGAGAAACGGATATCGGAGGAAAAAGCAAAGAGAGACGTTGACTCTTGGCGCGACACGTCACGGTCGAGGCTAGCTCGAGGGGTAGGGATAGAACTCGCGGACTAAAACATAACTCAGCGCACAACTGGGTCCGCCCGCCATTTTGCCTCCTACTTTCGTCCACCACTGCTCCCTTCCCCTTGTTCTCTCCGTCTCTCACTTACATATTTATTCTTTCTTTTTTCCGCCTGGCCCCGTCGTCATTCCTCGCCTCTATATTTTTTATATTACACGCTCGAGGAGCGGAGAGGGGAAGAGAACAGCAGCAGTAACAGTGGCAGCAGCAACGCGCATATAAATAATCTCGACGCATCTCCGCGAGAAATACCTTTCGCGATCTCGGATTGTTGCGTGTGTGTCACGTGTGTGTACAGTATATACATAGGTACACGGGGGAAGCGGCAGCGGCGGCGGCGGCAGCAGCTCGTGCGTGAGGGAGGGCGCGCACGACGACGTTGAGAGTCGTAACACGGTTATGGCACAGCTCATACGCGAAATATCGCGATCTCGTCGGCGTATTACGTCGGGACGTCGACGGAGCGAGAGGGAGAAGGCAGAGGCCCGCCAGCGTAGCAGAGTTTATGCGACGCTCGGTGCAGTGCACCCTTTTTTTTTCTCGCTCTTCTTTTTTTTGTCGGGCTTTCATTCGCATTTCGCGTTTGCGCGGCTAGTGGATGTGTAAGTAAGTATAGGGGAAAACAAGGATCCGTTGATGTATTATCGAGAGGAAATACGCGGCGATTTTTAAGAGCGCAGGGATAGGAGTGGAGATTTTGAACTGATTTTTGGACGGATGTTGTAGGTATTAAGGTTTTTATACCGATGGACAAGAGTTTTGAAGAAGCTTGGCTATAGAGTATAGGTAGGCTATCCCTGATTATTGAGATGTATTACCATTCCCTATTTGTGCAGTGATATATTGATTTCAGATCTTTCGATGTATTTAGTGTTGCATTTTACTGTTGAAGTACGAAAAGACTTGAATATAAATTAAATTAGGTTTTTTAAACGAAGTAACAAATTATATTTTTAACATGCACAGATTTTTAAAAGGCTCAAAAAAGTTATTCATTCTTGAAAAATAATATTTATTTAAAATTTTAGTTATCCTGTAAGCTCGCAACTTTATTTTCCTTTAAATTCGTGATATTAAAAATTCCATTTTAGCGTGGATGGCAAACTATGCTATGTATGCAATCTGCAAAAATAAAATTACATTTCAGAGTAAAGCGTAATATAAAAAATCTCTTTACGATTTTTCCATAAATATTAAAATGGTACTGCGTTATAACCAATTTTATCTATAATATCTTATGTAATCTAAAAACTATTTAGTGAAGACATATTACTTACTCGTAACACGATTATCACAAACTACTTTTGAAAACTGTGCCACACCACAAAGCCCATAGTGTATTACAAAAAAGCACTAAAAACGCCATCGCGAGATCTTCCCGTCGTTTTTAATTCAAAAAAGTGTACAGATTTACAAATAATAATAGCTCTCTTAAAACGAGAGAAGAGGGACGACAGAGCAGCAGCAGCACAGTAATACATCCCATCAAAAAGAAACATTTATTACGCTCAAAAACCGCAGGAGAAGCGCTCAAGGAGCTTCTGTCCTCCCTCTTATCCGCACGCGAGTCAGCTAAAAAGCGCAAAAGGAAACAGAGAGTGAGCCTACGGGAGCGAAGGTATATACAGGGGAAGAGGTACGACGAGGCAAACATAAAAATGGAGACACACGAGCTCGCTCGAGGGAAAAGATTGAAAGAAAAAAAAAAAGGAAAATAAAGAGCGTAAGATACAGGGGGACCACAATTTCTGTATATCTACGACGAAAAAAAAAGAATTAACTGAGGGGGGGGGGCGAGGGACTTGGAATCGGAAGTAATCACGAGAAGTGAGGATCTCTTCTCTCGAGCAAACGAGTGAGCGTGCGAGCTCGCTCGCGGAAAAAAAATATACACAAACATATATAGCTTCGAAGAGGGAGAAGGAAGACAAAACGAAGCTAGCAAGGGAGGCCGCTGCCGATTCTAGAAGTGATATAGAGAAAGAGAGAGAGACAGAGAGAACGAAAGGCAAAGGGAAAAAAGGGCGAGACAAGGAGAGTAAATAGAAGCAAAAAAGACATAGCAAAGTTTATATATATATATGTGTATACGGGGAGAAAGAGGCTCATCGTATCAGAGAGACGAAGAAAGCTATATGTATATATATATATATATATATATATATTTGTATATATATAGAGCATGGCGCGTTGCGCCAACCGGCTGACGAAGCACTTAGCAATATTAGTAAAGCCTATAGAACGTGGCGAGCGCGCGGCCGGCGCACTGCACGATAGGTAGAAAGAAACCGATCCGGACGTGCGCTGGACGCAGCTTACAATTTCTGTTTCTATTCCCTCCCTCTCTCTCTTTCTCTCGTTCCTTTTGCAACCTTCCAGCGAGAGAGAGAGAGAGAGAGAGAACGAGTTCATTCATGCTGCCTGGCCGCCGGGTTTCGGGGCTCTTCGAGAGAGGGTGGGACGAGCTGCTGTGCCCTTCTGGCTTGGCTGCTTCCTCCAATTGCCTGTCTGGCTGGAGCACCGGCCTATCTTGTATCGCGTATACACAATAAGATAAGAGGCTGCTCTTCGCCACATATGTGTACATGTATATATGCATACAGTAGCCAGTGTGTATTATATAGATAAGCATACTGTGGTATAACGTGAAATCGGCTAAATATGGTTTTGGAATTGTACGGAAAGCTCGATGAATGAAGTGTGTGTGTTTGTGTGGATGAAATCGCATGGGTGTATTGAGCGGGCTGAAAGCAGAGTCCGTGGATCGAACAAATGTGGTCACTAAGCAGACTTGAAGCCTTTCTAGTGTCGCACGCGGCATTCTCTTGATATTCTTATAATTACCACCACTAAAAATCTATAGCATTTGACCCTCCTGCACTTATATATGTATAGTAATTCTGTATATTTTGGACAAGATACCTCTTCAAGGTGCACAGGAGAGTTAATAATATATTAGCTCAATTTTTTACGTAGGTATTTACGTTCTTCAACGGTGTCCGCAATTCGGATATAGTATTTAAAGTGACTTATTAATCGGCTTGGAATTCTTAAATGGACCATAATCGACAGAAGTAGTTACATACCACGAGGATCTTTTGACCGAGGTTCGATTAATGTAGAAAGCTCAAATTATGGTGTTATAATATAATGTGCTGCAGAAAGAGGAATGAATTGAAAAAATTTGAAAAAATGCATTAAAACAGTACGATGCGATCTACCAAAATGTGAAAATATATGCAATATATGTAGCTATAATTATTTGAACTTTGAAATCTTAATTTTTCCTATAAACCTACTCTTTGCGGAATATAACTTTTGGAAAAAAAATGAAAAATGCAAAAGAATGCATATTACAGGATATATTATTTAATAAATGTATGAAAACTTTATTTTTTCCACGCAAACGATTGCCTTAAATATCTGAATTTTCAAATAGAACAACAATCTTTAAATTGACCTCATCTTAGTAAAACCTGGATCGTTAAACGTTTGACTTTATAGAGTGCCAGTAAGTTGAGTTCCGAGACGCGGGCTATACGATCTTTTTCCCACCGGAATATTACCTATATCCCTTCGCCAAGCATCCGCGACCGAAAGACTGCGGCGACAATTTGCGTAATATGAATATTGATGCGGGAAGTCTTAGAGGGTGGAGAAGGAAAGCGACGGAAGCGAGCCGAGAAAGTGATTATGCATACACACACACACACATATATATATATACATATCAATGCCTAGTATGCCGCTAATAACATTAGGTTAGAAAGCTGAAAGTGCATATATAGATTGAAAAACCAATTGTTTACGACGAAGAAAATTGAATTCGATATAGAACCGACAGTATCACAGATTCCCCAGGAATGTCGCTCAAATCGCAGCTTCTGAGGCCCCATTGAAGCAATAACTGTTTACTTATGATTTGTAACATCGTTACCGCATTGATTGATGGTATTGCCAATGTAATATCGAAACAATATTGTCTATACTAGTAATCGTCTCAAACGATCCCTCAAAATATTCCTGTGGGAACGAGTTATGTATAACGATCCCGTGAAATTTATAAAGCCATAGGAGTGTGAGGTTTATGGTTTACATTTTCAATTACAAAAGAAGTTCCCGGTGCAGCTCTGCTTTTTTATATCACGCGCTTCTTATTAGTATATTGATTTTTTAATCAAAATATAAACGGGAATTCGAAGTTTTTATGATTTAATTACATATAGGAAATTATATGATTTTTTCATTTAAATTTTACCGTAATAATTTTTCAATCAACTCCATAAAAAGTTTATCTTGTTTCTCATTATTTCAATACGGCGATAATTACTGTTAATATTCACAACAATCTTTAACACCTGACTTAAGCAGGTATAGCAATTCTATTCACTAATATATTATTGTAGAATGGAATATATATAATATACTTTTTTCTAACTATTCCTATTTTCACAAAAATAAATAAATTAAATAATGAAAGAATAAAAAAATTAATGTTGATCGATTTCTATATAACATCTACAACAAAGTATATAATGTTGCATGCAACCGCTTCTAACCACTATTTTCCGTTAATAAAAAATCATTTCAGCTTAAAATACTTAAATCAATAAAAATAAACAAATAACAGTACTGGTAGCAGCGAGAGCGGAATATAATAATAATTTACTGCACAGAATTTTCTAATAACAGCTGATTTACGAGAAATACTTTTTCGTTCAGGACAAATTCGCAGAAAAAAGTTTTCCCCAACATTAATGAAGGTTATCTATTGTGACTGGCAATATTGCGCGGGGGGGGGGGAAACTTCTTTTCGTAATAAAGTGAACGCACCAATTAGTTAATCCACAAGAGAACTCGTACGCCTTTTCTCGCCATTCTGCTACAAGTTTTCCCCGTGCACGTGATTCGACCGAGAAATCAGACACGTCGTTAGCCATTTTGTACGAATTTTTTCTTACCCCTCTGTAGCACGTCCAACATGATTGCCGCTTCCTGCTACCGACACTCTGATTTTCGAAACGATTATTACGCATAATACACATTAGGATTATCCCTTATTAGCCTCCGTGTATTAAGTAGCAACCAATGTTGCAATGATAAGGAAAAATTATCGTACAAATCAGAGAAAAAAAGTAAAAAAAGACAAAAATGAACGAAGTTAATGAACTAGGTATATTCATGAGCTGAAAGCTACACGTATTATACTAAATAGGTTATTATTGTTATTGATCCATTTAATGGGAAACTTTTTCAATAAATAAACCCAGACGGCACAAATGTTCGTGATAAGTTCTTAAAGAACTCGCGAAATGAATTCTAAATGTACTCTTTTACAGGAATCCCAAAAGAATTCTTAATCAATTAAAAATATTCCGAATCAATTCAAAATGTATTTTCGAATGAAAACAGAACTCTCAGTGAATTGTCTGTGTCGTCTGGGGAATCTTGACTGGTGCCATCTTTTCAATATATCAATTATAAATTTTCACGAAATGTCGAAAATATATCTCTTTTATGCAATGCTTTCTGTCAACATTGTATAAATTAAAACATGTAATAATTTAATTAAGTCCCAAGCATAAAATGTATGTAGTTAATTGAGTTAATTAATGAATTACCAAATCCCTCACCGAAATGTGATTAATTATTAATTTATAATTTAATTTTCAAATGCGACGAATCGACAGATTTTGTATTCCTTTTATTTATAATAATATTTATTCATTTTAATAGTTATTTGAATATCAGTTATATTAATAAATGTGGAAGTCTCATTTTGTTGTAACAATGCATTAACGATTATTAAAAATGAAAAAAAAAAATAACTACAATTGGAAGTAGCAGCTTAAATTTCCTAATTATTATATATTTAAATTTTACATACCAAGAACCGTGTAGTTTTAATCACTTACATCAGAACTTGTAACTAACAATATTATTACTAAAATTTAGAAATGTTATATCTAACATCAACTCTTCTGCGAATTATTAAATATTTTTTTATACATTATGAATAGTAATGAATTAAAATAACATCAAAAACATATAGACAATGAAAGTCTAATTTCTTTGAAAAAGTATTTCAGTTGTTTACATAAGAGTATTATAAAATTTTAACATATATAATATGTTATTAACATTTACAATATCAAAATGCAATAAATATGTACATGTACTACATGCAAGCATGTTAAAAAGTTAACACACATTCTTTTAAAAAAATAGTATGGCTTATTTTGCTCTTAAAGATCAAAGAACACTGTTCCCTCTATTATAGTATATATCTTTATGTTTGCATTAGTTTATGTCCGGGATAGCGCGAACGCAGTCCCGACTAACAAAAATTATACGCCCGAGATATCCACATTAGGGATATTCGCAAGGGTCAGCTCAACCGTAGTGCAATGGAAGAGCCTCGCCCTGGAGGAACCGCCTTAATGATCACGGTAACCTCTGCGCCAGGTAAGTATGCTTTCAGCCGTTCCGACTCCCCTTATAATACCTAAACAACACTTTTCTTGCTGCGGGAGAGGCTAAACAGACTCGCCGCCACCAAGCGGTCCCTGCGGTGTACCATCTGCTCTGCCGAACGCGCGAACTTTTCGAATATTTGAATCCTGCTTGTGCGCGGCAGTATCTCAAATCGTCGAATTCATTAGCGAATATTTTTTAATATTGAAAACTATTAAACATTCTATATTCTGACTTTTATATTAAATAAATATTATTTATAAAGTCTTATTGTTATTATCAATGTTTATTTTATCGTATCAATTTAGTTCTTTGGCTTATCGGTTTTAGTTTGTGTAAGAAATAGTATAAGAGCAATAGTAATTGAATAAATAGTAAAAAAAAACTATAATAAATTATTATAAATAATACAATCAACTTCAAAATTTTCGTCGTCTTCTTGAAGTTATATATAGCTGAACAATTTCAACAACATACAAAAACGCCACATCGCCGGCGTAACAGTCTCTATATTTCAATAATATAGGGGAAACGCAAAAAAAAGGGCCAATCCCCAAAAGCCAAAGCCGCATTCATTTATCATTGAACGCGCGCGGAAACTTGAAAAGCCAGGGCGCGATTCTGCTAACAATCCTCGCGGGATCGCAAGCACTATTGAATATCGCAATTGTTCAAAGCCTCTACTACTGAGCAGGCGAATCTTATTCACACACACACACACACACACACACTATACATAGCATCTAGACACACACTTGCAAACCAAAGCAGCATTCGCGGGTCGACGCGTGGAAACTCAAAACGCTTAGTTCGAAATACTATGCACATAGGTATATATAAAGGATACATATAGCGTGCGGTGGAACAGCGCACGGAGCGACGTCGTCGTAATTCAGAGACGCGAGAGACACCTCGGCGAGGCCAGCATTTAAGGATTATGCGAGTTTAGCATAATATTAGCAGGTACGTATAGAGATGGCGGTTGTGTGCCGGCAAAACGGCAGCGCGAGGGGTATAGGAAGAGGTGAGCACGCGTGGTATATATAGGCGGGGAGGGGGTGCACAGGAACACAACGGGAGGCGCGCGCGCGAGCGAGCGAGCGGAGGGCCCGGGGTATTATTCATGGATTACCTCACTTGTCTCGGCCACAATCCTCCCAAAGCCTCCATTAGAATAATTGCTTCTTCATCTTCGCGCTTACGCGGCTTCTACATCTTTCGTATGTATATGCCCTCCTCTCTCTTTCTCTCTATCTCTTTATCTCTCTCTCGCTCTCTCTCTCTCTCTCTCTTTTATCAAAGGCGTTAAATGTGGTGTGCATGACTGTAGAGGCCGCAGCAGCAGCAGCGCACTTTCTGCGTGTATGAGCCGCTAATGTTTCTTTAGGCGCGGGCGCGCGCACGGGACAGATCTGTTTCTTTGACGCTTGTAGCTATTACTGAATTACTTGAATTTTGAGGGAAAACTTTGTTGGATAAAGGTTAACTTTACTCGAGGTTATGAAGAGTTGAATAATGTAAATGAATAAGTTCCGCAGCTGTTATATTGTTATACATTCATTTATTTGCTTTGGTTTATTGAAAATTGTTGGCGAACGAAAATTATTTTCGATGCGCGTTAAAATAATTAATTGAAAAGGTGAGAGGCGAAATACATTACTCTCAATTTCGAATTAATGGTAACATTGTGAGAAAATATTTTGGTAAAAGGTACATTTGATCCAACAATTTTGGTACTCTGAACATACTTTGTGCTTTCCATTAGACTTGACAATAAATTTTAATGCTGAAATGATGACATAAAATAACACATTAGAATTTATAACCCAAAAAACCGGCCATAATTAAATTTTACTATATCTGTACACAAAAAATGATCAGAACGATTTGATATTGCCACGATTTTCAAATATATAAATTTTTATGACAAAATATCAATAATTTTATTATTTTTCATTTCTTGTAAAACATCGTTTAATAGGAAAAATACATTTTGCGAATTTCAATCTTTATGCGTTTGGGATAATTTAATAAATAATACTTTACGGTCATTTTATCTTTTTAGCCACTGTCATAAGAATTAAGCAGCACCAATATCGATTTAAAAATTAAAACCACTTGACTTATTTCGATTGTCTATAGCATAAAAGCTTTATTTTTTATTATGAAAATTTATGTAATGTCAAAATTCATAATTTTATTCAAATTCATATCTGTAGGTACAACAATAAAGAAACGATATAAAGGTACGAACCCAGGAAGGTCAAGTATTATATTCACAGATACAAACACAGATTTAACAAAATAAATCGTATCAAGAAATACAAGAGCTTTGAACCAAATGCCTCACATGCAAAAAGTTTATAACGCTTATAATATATTAGGATAACCGGGAGTAAATAAAACGAAAAGTTAAAAAGGTATATAGTACTTATACCGCGCAAAAAGCGATAATGCTATGCAAGACAAGTCTCCCCGCACTCGACCGAAAGCCGAGAAAAGAATATCATCTTTATTCTCGTTACTCGCGATCGCTGCCTCTCTGCACAAGCGGCCAAGGCGAATTACATTCGCGTTCGCGCCGCGTTAGCATAATTTGCCTGCACTGGCAGTAGGTATAGGTAGGGCGTGAGCCGGGCGTTTCTCGCGAGCGCGCGCGGCAATTCTTCTCTTTATTTCACTGTTTCTACTCTCCTTTCGCACTTCTTATTTCTCGCAATTCCCTTTCCCCCTCAACCCCTCCGCCCCCGCTTTTTTCTCTCCTACTCGCGCTCATATATATATACCGTTTCTAGTGCCGAATAGCCGCCTCTATATATACCCTACCACTCGAGAAACACATTTAGCCTCATCTCTTTAGTCTTTTGTAAGGTACGTGAGACGCTTCGACAAGTTGCCAATATCGATTTTAAACCTATTTCGTCTTTATAGCTCGCCTCAAATTATTTAAATTCGGTAGGAAAGGGGGGGGGGGGGGGGGGGGGGGAGCTTCGAAAAAGAATAAAACAGTCGCATAGTATTGTCGATATTGCGTATTTCGCGAGACAAAAGAAATTCATCGTTGATTATGTTAGCATCGAGAGAGATAGAGAGAATGAAAGGTAAACATTCAGGAAAATAAGTAGTGTACAAAGTACGTAGAGGAAGTTTAAAGCAAAAAAAAAAAAAAATGAAAAGTAGGAAAATGTGTCTCGGTATATAGCCGTCCTCAGTAAGTCAGTAAGCCTATAAAAATTGAATTCCCGAGCGCCGCATCGCGCCTCACAAAACATATCTTTGAGCCTCGCAGCGGCAGCGGAGGTATGCAATGCGGAGCTCCTCGAGCGAGTGACACACCTACAACTCTTTTGCTGCAACCACTCGAAACTCAATGCACCGCGCGAAACAAATGCACGCACTTTATTCGTCGTCGAGTGCGTGAAAGCTTTTTCTTCGAGTGCTTAATCCAAGCGGCTGTGGTGTATAGGGTAAGCCGGGGCGACGACTATACGAGCACCCAGCCGCAGACCGCAATGACTCGAGTGCCGCTTGTCGAGTCGACGAGTGTCTTTTGCACTTTGCCGCGCGGCAGCTGCTCTTTTTTCTTTTTGAACCGACGCGCGCCCACGCGATTTTTTTTCTTTTTTTCGTTTCAGATCTGCACAATGTGATCCAGCCTTCGCACTGCTATACGGAACTGCAGCGGATAACGTAACTAATGAATAATTGAGTAAATTGTTTATTTTTGGATTTTTGTTTGCCCGAAAAGAAAAGCGAAAGATTTATTTTTATCAACTGTATTTGATTACGGATTTTTACGTGTGAATCAGGTTTATCAATATTATTGGTAAAATGATCCAACAACAACAAAATTACTGTATATTAATCAAGTATTTTAACATGTATGTAAATTTGATAAATGTATTAATTAAACTTGTAACATCATTGATTGAAAACTTATACGTCAAAAAGTGAATTGACCTAATAATTCGCGTTATTAATATCATTAATATTCCATTGTATGTATCGAGGAAGGCCATTATTAAATTACGATTCGTCATATTTACTCATACAACAAAGTCAGAATATTTACATTTGATTCTAAAATATTCATTTGTATATACCTGTTAAATAACAAAAATGATATCATCCTAACGCAAAAGTTAGGAACTCTTAGATCAATAAAAAAATTATAATTAGACTAAAAGATTATATTTATATTAAGAATAGATGATGAGCAAGATAAATGTAATGATATCTCATATTACGGAAATTTTAAATATGATAGTATGCGAAACTACACTTTTTTATAAACCGCGAAAGAATTTGTTCTCTTTTTTTTCTGTTGAACTTCGTATATTTTAATATCATGACATTCTTATTAAAAACATATTAAATGTAAATAAATTTTAGCAGTAAAGAAAGCCACCAATTTTTATCAAATTCGAAGCCATGATGAAAATTTTTTGTATTACCTGTATATAATCTCAATAAAGATATATTATTAAGTATACTAATATGAGATATTAGAGTTCTACGTGAAATGCACAATAATTACCGACATTGCAGATTCTGATTATTCAGTGAATTCTCGAGAGTTAACGCAATTTTTTATCTGGAGGCACCTTCTTGGGTTTCAAAAAGAATAATCCTAGATCATTATTTGCATTAACTGTAAAATTTATTCAATGAAGAAAGAATATGATAC
This sequence comes from Megastigmus dorsalis, assembly GCA_900490025.1. Lineage (NCBI taxonomy): Eukaryota > Metazoa > Arthropoda > Insecta > Hymenoptera > Megastigmidae > Megastigmus > Megastigmus dorsalis. Next base: position 29,663 of record UELU01083273.1, read on the forward strand.
AACTGGCATAAATTCAGTAAGCCAAAAAATTCATAAAAAGTTGAAAATATGATAAGAACAATTTTTGTTCATTTTCTACAAAATACTAAACATTTTTCATTAAAGCAATAATTTCAATACAAATTTTCATAAAATACGAATATTAGTTAAACTAAACAAAAAGAAAATCGTTGCGAAAATAATAAGGATATTGCTTTATGAACTTGACATGTACAGTGAGTTTTAATATCATCAACAAAATCGATCTTAAAAAATCCTCCCCATTATCTTACTGAATTAGTATCATTTTAAAAAATATATCACATTATCACATACTAACAAGTTTAAAACCATAACAGTGGTCACATAAATTACCTTCCACATTCTATTCAAAATACATAATTACTGGCTATTACAGTTTTTCTCACATATCATTAGAGTGAAACTAAAAAATTATTATTTGGGGATTCTTCAGAACAGCGTACATTTAAAGAAATTATAACACCCTAGTATTTTCAAATGAATAATTTTATTAGAAGAATAGTTATTCAATTTTTATAATAATATTAAGTAATAATGCAATATTTGTATACTTAACATTATTATAAAAATTAAATATTTATTCAACTAATAAAATTATGTATTTGAAAGTGCCAGGGTGTTTGTCAAAAATTGATTTAAATGTACGCCATTCTGGAGAATCAGTCATTTACTTTGTTTATAACTTCTCTTGACACGTTATAAATATGATTTGTGTGATAAATTTTTTACATGCACCTAACAAAAAATAGACGCAACAAGAAATTTTCAAAAAGCGTGCTGCGCTACTTTTCTGTGTGTACAGACTTTAAATCTGCATAATAAGAGTAAGTTTTTTGTTACTTTCCAAACGTTAGGCTGAATTTTTTTAGTATAAACTATTGACTCTCTAAATCAGTATCATTTCTCCCAAGAATATTTTCTAGTAAATACTATTTATACATAATAAACTCAGTTCACTAAATCAGTTTAAGCTTTCCAGATTCTTTTAGCGACAAATTTCTCTGTGTACAGATTCTCTCCAACTCGTAACTCAAGCTGTACCTGTAAAATAAAAAAAAACAAATTTTTGTTACCAATTCTTACATAAATAGAAGCTAATATAATAGTAAATTTATTTTACAATTTCTATTTACCTACACCCACTTAACAAATGTTATGAATGTATTAAATTTTAGTTAGTCTATGTTTCGGTCATAATCAATAATTATTAAATGAAATTCATGCTCATTTGTATTTAAAAAAGTAAATTAATATTGGAAGTCAAAATTACTATAAAAGTAAAATTAGCCTTATAAAAATGTATTGGTAATAATCCATAACAAACAGTCTAGTGGTTACTGACACATTAGAATATTTTACTTAATTATTTGTATGTATTTGATAAATATTACTAATATTTTTAATCTCTTTGCAATGTCCTTGGATACACAAATGATACTAAAAATCAAAGATTTAATTCACAAAAACAGCACCAGTAAGTAAAAAACCATAACAGTGGTCACATAAATTACCTTCCACATTCTATTCAAAATACATAATTACTGGCTATTACAGTTTTTCTCTTTTTTAAGTGAATTTTATCAGTGATGTATACTTATAATATATTCTGTGATTGATGATTGCATTTAATAAAGAATTCAGTGCAAAATGTAAATACCATTCTCAGTACTTAATCAGATATCTAGAATGAAACTAGCATTTTTGTAATGTCATATTTCATTTGTAGCACAGTCCCGGTATATGGCATCTGGTATTTTTAGTGTTTTCAGTACATTCACCAATGAATGCAAAACAGATTATATTTATCCAAAAGAATTTCTAAGACTATAGATAAAATTTTAATTAAAACAAATTAAAAATGATGCTCCAATAATTTTTCTACATCACTTAATTCAGTATTACTTAACACTTTCAGGGCGGTGCGACTCATATACAGGTTATAAAATTTTTCACTTCAGTTGTTCGTTTGGATCAAAAATGAAACCAACAATTTTTGGAAGCAATTTTCTTATTTTTTACAATTTAAAGATTAATAAATAAATAAAGTGTTAGATTAAACAATAAATTTCAATTCATAAATAAAATCAACCCTTTAAATATATGAAAAATGAATTTTAACCGAATAATCATTCAAATTATTTCTGTATTGATCTAGAAAAGACAGCAAATGGAAATTTAGATTAATAAAAATTGATACGCTGCACTAATGTATTTAGAAAAACACTAATTGAATAATATAATCAATTTATACAAATTATACCTCAAATACATTGTTGAGTTAACTTCCAACATTAATCATTAATGTACCTTACCAGTAATTGTTATAGATATAGTAGGTCCTGCATAAATAATTTATATTTTGTATGTAAACAATGTAATTCTAATGTTCTCTGTGAATGGCCCTTGTTCCTAAAACATAAATTCATATGATATTAGCCTGTGATAATAAGATGTCTGTTTAAAAATTATATTTTAAGTTTATAATGTTAAATATTAAATTTGTAAATGTCGAAATATCCAACCAGCCAGCTAATGTCCAACTCCAACAGTTATAATTGTCACAGTTCCGATTTTCTGAATTTCTTATTCAACATGGCAACTAGAGCTAAGATATATATACATATATCTATAGAGCAAAGTTAATAATATATTAGGTGCAGTTCATATTCACATTCCACGAGTCCATTTTCTGGAATATAGACCGTAACATAACGAAACCTGATGTGTTGTATGCGCGCTAAATATATAAATGTAAGTATTGCAGCTGCCAATGTGCATTTTAAGGTAAGAATACTAAAATGCTTTTTTATTTATTGACAATTCAATGTCCTTTAATCGTATAGGTAGTGGTTCGACATTGAAGTAATAAATTAACTTATAGTTTATTACAAAATCAGTTTTATTCTAAAAGAACATATGTATAACCAAACATTTCTGAGTATATTAACTTTATATGTACAATTTGTATATACAACAAATAAAAATATACAAATATAATTCAGTGTGCTTCTGGAGACTGTGAAAACAATACAATGAGAACCCAAAACTGAAGTAAGGCCTAAAAATAAATAGAATATTGTTTAATATAAGAATGCATAATATGATGGTAAATACTTATTTTTGTTAAAAGAATTCGTGTGAAAATGTTTACAAACCATGTAAATTAATACAAAAATTCTCGCTAAAGGATATCGTCTTAAAAATACTCCAATTCGTACTCCAACAGCATCTAACGATGAATAAGCTCTTTTTACTCTCCTAGCGACACCAGTATCAAATGGACTTTCCATTAAAAAACTTGGCAGTAAAGCTTTGGCATCATCAGTGTCATTAATACTATTAAATGGAAGATTTTTTCTCCAGTTCTGGTATTCATGCTATTAAATTAATTGAATCAAAATTAGATTACAATATTTAAAAAAACTTTATAGAAAGGTTTGCAAATAACGATTATTATTACAATAATTAAATTAGTGAAGTAATCAGATCAATTTACCTCTAATTTTTCAAGTTGTAACCTTAAGGCATTTCTCTCTGTTGTTAAATGCTCAAGCTCTTGTTGCTTTAATACTAAGGTTCTTGTTAAGCTAGACAATCGTGTTTCAACTTCTGAGTTAGGCGTTGCTGCTGCTGATAACTGTGATCTTAATCTAGAAATTTCAGACTCTTGTTTTTGAAGTTTTGCTGAAAATGCATTATGTCTAAGACTCAATTCTTCACGTATTGATCTTACTTCCTGAAAATACAGAAAAGCAGTTAAGGAATATTTTATTTTAACTAAAATATCTTGTGTGAATTCTATATTTGATATTTATTACCTCGCTTCGAAGTTTAGCATCCTCTTCTGCATCTATCCTTCTTCTTCTTTCAGCAGCTACAGATTCTCGCGCTTGAATACTGGCTTCCATTGCTCTTTGCCTTACTTTCTCAGCATTAAGATCAGCATCAATTGATTCTTGACGAGCTAAACGAAGTTTTTCACGAATTTGATGATTTTCTTCTCTCAATACTTCACGTTCTTGTCTAAATGATAAAAAGGTATAAATATTTCAAAATTAAAAACTGATAATTGACACTATCGTTCCTTACAACATGAACCCTCCTCTTCAGGCTTAAGAGACTTATACACTAATACTTCATTTAATTAAAAAAAATATTGTTTGCCATAAATCATTAAAGTTTTCTCGAGTTCTTAGTCTAACTATTTATAACGAACAATGATTTTTTAATTAAATGAAGTATGCGTTCCATGAAGATCAATTTAGCCTTATCACCTGTTATTTCAAAATTAACAAATTTATAGAGTTATATAATTAATTTTAATTTGAATCTGAAATAGCATTTTATTTACATTTTTATTCCTGGTGTTACTTTAGGTTTAATTGTTTTGCTTCCCAATATTTGCAAAAAGTATAAATAAAATAGTAGCATTTCGAAATACCTCAATTGATTAAGTTCAACAAGAACACTTGCATCATCTAACTCAGTTCCAGAATTATTCCTTAATTCAGCTATAAGTTTGTCTCTTTCTTGTAGTGTCTTTAATGCTCTAGCACGATGCTGCTCAAGTTCTGATTCAACAGAATTTATTTCAGATCTTGTTTTTTCTAATGTGGAACTAAGATCTGATATTTCTCTTATGAAACGTATTCTTTCTGAGGTTAAAGTACTTATTTTTTCACGAAGGGGTTCAATCTCTTTTAGGAGTTCTGCTCGTATTTGTTGTTCTTTATCTACAAACTTTGTACTTTCTCTTTTAGTCAGTAAAGAATTAGTTTCTTCAGACTCTCCTATTGTAAAAATAAAATATTAAAATACAAAATATTTGAATGAATACATAATAACTTCTAGACGTACTAACCATTTAAATTTGAGAATTGATTTAACTTTTCAGATTCATTTTGATTTTCATTTGATACTTCTTGAACAGATTCATTAAGCTGAAAATCACTGAATTGTTTGCCTGTAGGCACATCTAAGAAGTTCTCTTTTGTATCAGAGTTTAGTGCTGCTTTATCAAGCCATGCAAGAGATTCTGATTGTAAACTCATTGATCTGTCCCCATGTGCAGGTGTCGTTGGCGCTGATACTGCCATTTTATTCAAAAAGGCAGTTTTTTCTGCATAAACCTTTGAATCGGAGTATCTAAAAATTACAAATATAATATCAAAATCTAATATTAAAATTATGTATCAACTTGAAACGTATTTATAAAATAATTAAGAGCTTAAAAATAAAATTGCTTAATAAAATTTGAAAACAAACATTAAGTATTTCAATTTGATGCTGAAAAAACGAATTGTAACTTTGGCAAACCACTTCCTCTCAATCAAAATAAATTCGTGTCAAATTTAGGTATTACGTACCTTGCTTCATTTCTCAAAAACTCCTCGACAGTCAAATTGGAGTCGGGAGGCAGCGATCTAACCTCCAATAAATTCGATTCTAGGAGCTCGCGCTTATTATCTTCCTTCTTTAGCACCGCAGCGGTACTGCGGTCGATGTTATTCAGCACTTCCTCAGCTTTGCCGGCCAATCCCGTCAGCCAAGCCATATCTCGCAGGTGAAACTCCAAAAATCTGTTCCGAAAATTGCCAGTGATTGATTAGAAATTTTTGACGTTTCTTCTCCTCCGTTTGTGTTCCATCAGCTGCGATCAGCTGATTGCAGACTTGGAAGACGCCATCTTTGGGAAAGTCGATGTTCGGATGCAGCATACATGCGCATCAAACTATGCGATTCAAATAAGATCGCGAACGGCTCTATGTTTGCGACATTTCCCGTCTCCGTTTCGCTATTATTCAAGCTTTAAATTGTCAAATTGAATGACAACCATTTAATTTTGTCCTACAATTGGATGAATTTTGAACATTAAAATTAAAATTCGTGAATAGATGGATTTATCAATAATGAAAAGGGTGTAAAGGGACAGAACAGAGCAACGTACGTTACTGTCACGATAGCAGATATCGCAATGCGCATGCAGGCGTGCAAGCCTCATGGGGAGATGGAGACGGCTTCAAAACAAACAGCATATGAGAAGCGCGTCGAAAGAGTGACGCTTTGTAAACAAACGTGTTGGGATAAAACGGCACTGTTGAAATGTCGCGGTGGGCGGGATCGAAAGAGCGCGACTCGCAAGAGAAAGTTCAATTCGTCTATTTAAAATTCTACGATAAATTTTTTCGCATTTTTAGAGAGTAAAAGGTGGCGCGGCGTCTACTGCGCAGTAGATTCGCAACACAATGGCACTAACTGGAAGTTGAATAATTAGGCACTTTCTATCAAATGATTTGCGAAAATGGATTTGTAGGAATTTCGTTCGAGTATAAAAATGTAATATTTGACTAATCGTGTCTAAATTTGATTTAAAAATAGTAGATTTTAATAAAAAACGTTGAGTTCCGTTTACTTTGTAAGGGATTATTAGTACTCAATATAGCATATGTTGTCAAAGTGTTGTTCATGGAAAGTTCGAGGCTGTTTCCGTTATTCCCATGATTAGTGATGCATAATTAATTTCAATGCAGGCATTTTTTCTGATATTTATAAAAAAATGTGCTCATTTATATTTACGATAATCATATTGCCAATTTAGTATGTTACAAATTATACTATTACATAGTTATTAATCATATTCAGTTACGTTCTCTCTAATTGTGCAAAAAATTGTTTACGTTAACTTATTTCTCACTGTTTACTGTTTGTAAAATTACGTACAAGTAACGATATTGTTTGTTTTCTCATTCGAAAAATAAATAGATAATTCAATTCTATATTTAACGGTATCATAAATAATAATATTAATCCGATAAATTCAAATTATGAATAAAAAGTTATTATTTTAGGCATTTCAATAAATACAAGACACATATTGTTTTGCGGATATCTTTATCCAGTTTTTTTTTTATTAAAAATAAATATATATTTTTTTGGTATAACAAAAGATACATTATCATAATATCCTAACTTTATTATAATTTGTACTCAAAAATGATAAATACTGATGAAATGAAGATAATTAAAAGTCTAAGATATATAATCGCAACAATTCATCCGCAGTAATTACAAATGATAATTAATTTTCATCGTTCCTTTTTAACATACAAAACGTCGAATCATATATCTATACATAGTGCTCGAATAGATTATCATTAATTTATATCTCTATGTAATGCGAATGACATAAGCGAAACATGTAATTATATATATATATATATATATATCGATATACCTATATATGTATGTATGATAGCTATATAAATACACATAATGAATAGTTCTAGTGATCGATGCAGTTACACGTGGACAGTGAGAGATGATCCTAGCGATAAATATAATGATATATCCTTTAAAGTGATCCGAAACAATGCTGGTGTTGCGCGTTGAAATAATGTATTATGGTTGGCCCTAAAAAGGGCCGTTTTTCTTTAGTCCCCTTAGTACCAGAATGCGTTATGAGATCTTGCCCCTCTACGAGCTTGCTAAGCCAACTCCACCGATCTACTTCCTCGCTGTGGGCGCCTTCCTGGCCTTGCTGACCGGCTTCCTGGCCGCCGCTGGCTTGGCCGTCTTCTTGGCTGTCTTGGGCTTGCTCACCTTGGGCTTGGGCGGCTTGGCTGCCAGAGTCTTCAGCACCTTCTTCTTGGGACTGGCGCTCGGCTTCTTCGCCACCTTCTTCACCGGGCTCTTCTTCGACTTGGCCAGGACGGCTGCTGGCTTCTTGGCCGCCGGCTTCTTGGCGATCTTCTTCTTGGCTGCACCGGTCTTCGCGGCACCCGCATCGCCCAGGGAGAGCTTGAAGGAGCCGGAGGCCCCCTTGCCCTTGGTCTGCACCAGCTTCTTAGCGACGACGCCCGACTTGAGATACCTCTTGATGAAGGGCGAGAGCTTCTCGGCGTCGACCTTATAGGTCGCTGAGATGTACTTCTTGATGGCCTGGAGCGAGGAGCCGCCGCGTTCCTTCAGGGCCTTGATAGCAGCGTCGACCATGTCGGAGGTGCGAGGATGGCTGGGCTTGGCTCGGGGCTTCTTCGCCTTGGCTGCGGCCTTGGCTGCTGCTGCCTTCTTGGCCGTGGCCACAGCTGCTCCGGAGGGTAGGCCTGTTGTGCTCACCATCTTCGAGTCAATCGACTGAACTGATATTTCCTTGTTGTTGTTGTTGTTGTTGTTTTGATTCGACACGATAAGTGCGCTATGTAGGTCGTGTGAACGTGTGTGAGTCTGGCTGAGATAGTCTTACACTGAGAGTCGCAGCTAGAGCAATAACAAAGCGGAGTGCGCGCTCCGAACGTCATAGGGGAGCGCGGACCTCGTAGAGAGACCCAGGCGTACTTGCGCCTCCGCCGCGGCGCGATCAGCTCTGACGGCGGTACGCTTTCTGCACTTTCATCGGGATTTTCACCTGGTTCCCGATGCTTTTTCCCGGGTATTATCGACCGAACGTCTGGTTCAAACTATGGGGATGTCGTAGACGCGAAAATCGGAGCGGGAATCGCGATGGGAACGAGGCTCCGCGCGCTTTTCCCAGAGTCCGCTTTTCGCGGCTCGTCGCACCCCTCCTGGAAAATTCCTAGATTACAATCGGATATCCGCCCGAGCGACCAAATCTCCGATGAAATCTCGGGAGCAAAGACGGAACTAACGACGTCACTTTCAATTTCCGGGATAGGTCGATTTTTCGCGGAGATAATCACTGAAACGTCGAGGTGTCCAGTTTCGTTTTAGCGCTCGGGGCTCGCGAACCCCCGCGCCTCCATCGCGCTTTTTCTAGGATTTGCAAAAAATAGGATTTCGCGGGTACATCGGATTGGCGATCGAACCGATCTACAGTGGATTTATTTGATCGGCTGGAGGAAAATTTGGCGATTTTTTTCGATCGATCTGCGCTTTGTGTTATAGCTGCTCTTAGCATTATCGAGGCTGTTGCGCTCACTGTCGCTTTGTTGGCCAATTAAGATCGGGGGTTAACATACGGGTACTATGAGTATTCAGATGCTATGGTTTGCTGGTCAGTGGCGATACCTGTGTACTTTTTTCATTCTTACGAAGGGAAATTCGTGATTGTGAACGATTATCGAGTGCCTTTTAGTATAAGGCGTAGGTTTGAAAGCTCAAGATTTTTTTGGAACCATTGTACGCAGATTTCGTTACTTTCGACTTGGTTTTCACAAAAATGTGATAAGAAATTTTTTTCACACCGATAATAAATTTGTTATAATCGATTCGAATCGAAAGTTTTCGGAAATTTTTCCAAACAATGGTTTTTTATGACATAAATTAGCATATGCGGCACCATTCTAGGCCTATACGCATTGCGGTCCCCACCAAAAACGTTTCTCGGTACTTTTTGTACATAACAATTCATGAATTATAAAAATTAGAAAAAAGTATTTGGTTTATCAAGATTTCGTTGATTTCGTAATGTATATAGGTATATATATACTCCTTATTTCGCTACACTAATAGAATTATTGCAATAATGGCCGAATTGCAATATAGTGGTTGCTTTGTAGCGCTGATGGCGCGATATACATTTACAATCACAAAATATTGAAATATTGTCTATTGTAAGAAAATAGTTTTTATGTACTAACGAGGCTCTATTACCTACAAATTGAAAAAGGAAATATTTACATTTTTAATAGTACGATAAATATTTTTGTTCAATATTTTTTTAATTCGTCGATAATTTTTACGGTATCGATGTATACATATATAGTTATGGTAAAATAATGTATAGCCGCGCTCTTGCTGAATTGTGGGGCTAAAATATTAAATCGACTATTGACCACAAATTACATAGCTTGTATCGACTGTCCAGACATGGAAAATTTATTTATGGTATTATTTGTGTAATTTATTTATTTATCACAGAATGCAATAGTTTTAGATGTAGGTATTAAAAATATATATAAATGGACCTAAAAGAGGAGAGTAAAATAATGTGGCGACATTACATTGATTTTATTGTCAATGTAAATAAATAATGCATTATGTAAATAAGATGAGTAATACATGGTAACAGTGCAGTTATAAAATGCATTCATATGCATGAAAATCAAATCAATATATCCTTCGTTAAAAAAATACCGAGTTCAATTCTTAACGGCAATTATACAATAAAAATATGAATAAATATATAATATACATAAAAAAGTTTCATTGCATCTCGGAAACGGTTCGAATTTGATAAAAGTTTAAAAAAACAAACAATCTAATTTCATAAATCATTCAGGAAGCGTAGTATTCACGCATTCTCTCTGTCTCTCCCTCGCTATAAGTTTGCGTGATGTAGATAATGCGACGTATAGAAAGGGGAAAGAGAGAGAGAGAGCCGCGATTTAAAATCGGATCGAATGAAAAGGTTTTGCGAAAAAATATATATTCCATCTTTCGCTCAAACTGCGATGCGCGCAACAATATTACCAAAAAAAATGGGGGAGGAGGGGCGTTAGTCGGCCACGCACACACATTATACATATACGTATAAAAAACAATTCGCGCGATCGATAAAATGCGGATGGGGAACAAAGGCATCGAGCAGTGAAAACCCGCGAAAAGAAGCGGATCCACTTGTTTGTCTCCATCTCCTACCGCAGCTAAACTCCCATAGACGCTTACTTCATGTATCGCAAGATTGCTCCGAGCGCCGAAACGCAAAAGATGCTGCGGAGAAAGAGACCGATCCTTGTACAGCACCCATTATACACCACACGTATATACATATATATGCATGTGCATGATCGGATCCCGGGGATTTATCTCTCCTAAATCTACGTCATAATCAATTTCCAACCCAAACTACATATACATATATACATAAGACGCGGCCCGTGCAGTCACCGAGAGGAGCGCTAATACACACGCGCCCCACCGACGAATATAAAGGAAAAATTTTAACGCTCCTCTCTCTCTCTCGCTAACACACTTTCTCTCTCTCCCTCTCGCATTAATGCTATATACCAAACTTCACTGTATCTTTCTCTCTCTATCTCTCTCTCTCTCTCTCTCTCGCTCGCGAGTCCCGCTGCACACAGCAGCCAACACTGCCGCGCAGGCATGTGCATGTGTGCGTGTGGCACGGCGCAGTCCATTGTCTGTGTATGATATGCAGCGGGAGAGCGAGCAGAGAGCGCGCGCGAACGGAACGGAGCGCGGACGTCGGAGAGAGGCCGGACGACTCCGCTGCACTCCGAGCGCGCGCTTTCCTCAGGGCGCACGGTTTCCTTAACCGCGAACAAATGCATTTCGATCGCTTTCCTAGGATTCGTTTGCCCTTAATTTAGCTCACGATGAAAGTTCAAATATTTGCGCCGCGAACGGGCCGAGATTCGCGTGGATTTCCTCGTTGCCGCGTTGATAAATCGACTAAAGTTCGAGAGGCTGCGTTGGTCACTCGACTGCACATCGTTCGGAAAATCTAACGTTTTTCAAAATTTTCACCGAGGAAGTGTGCAAAGTGCACTTCGACATACTGGTTCAGACTCGTGTCCGACCGCTCGTCGTGGAATTCGCGCTGGAAATCACGAGTTTGACCGTGGAAATCGTCGGAGAACGAAGGACTTTGTTGCACTTCGCGACGCGAAGTTCGCCGTGTGCGGCTGGGAAGCGCCTCGGACGATTTATGAAAAATAGGAATTTGTTGATAGGGTGGGATTGGCGATGGTCCGTTGGGTGAATCGACCGTTTGGCAGTTCAAATAGGGTTGATTTGGGTGGAAAAAGGTGCGGAGAACACCGGAAACCCGGACGGCTCGGGCTTTATCGCGTAAATGCACGCTACCACGATTGTCGCACTGCGATGTCCTAAAGTGCGATGACGAAAGTATGGTTAAAATTTTTTAATAGATGTAGGGGAAGCGATTTGGATATATTAATTGGGAGATCGAACGGAGATTTTTTGAGCAATTTAAAATCACTTGTGACAGTTTAAAGCCCATTTTTACGATTTTCAGAGCTTATTATATTGTATAATGCTTGAAACACAATATTTTTGTTGGAAGTGGTCATTTTTCGCCAAATACTTAATAATTGTCAATTTTTTGACTTGAGACTATTTTTTAAAATTGAAAACCGATATCTCTTGTAAATGACGGCGATAAAAGCTTAATTTAAAAAAAATGAGCGGTAGTTACAACCGTTGCAGACCTTTGATTACAGGGTTCGAGATTTTAATAAAAAAAATATATTTAAAAACTATTGCATCTCTATATATTAATGAATATTTTTCAAGTCAATAAAACACACGAATTCGCAATAAGATTTAACTTATAAGACCATAGTAAATGCACGCGAAAAATAAATTTTTAAATTTTCATCTTCCCGCCTTTTCTATATACCTGTATAGGTACAGATCAACAATGTTTACAATGCCAACCTCTAGTTCTACTAAACGAGCACCTTTTATACGATCCAAATCATTTGCCCCATAAAAAACATTAGAATAATTTAATACTTTATTGATAATCAAAAGTTTGGAGCGACACAAACGCACGGTCCTGGGGCATATTCCTTAAGCGCCAGTACACTAGAACCTTACCATACGAAAAAAAATCTTAAAATTTCCTTAAAATCACATCACCCATCATTCATCTTTACCGACAATCCAAAAAACCATAATTTTTCCATAATTCCATTCCCTCTGGTGTCTCCCCATAAGCAAAGCTTGATACGCTAGCGAAACAGCGAAAGCGCGCTATACTATAGCAGCGGCTGCTACCAAACCCCATCCAAACCAATCGATCGACATCCCGAACTGATCCTCGTAGCCCCGGATAAGTCAAAAATCCCGAAATAACCTCGAACAAAAAAATCCTCAAATCCTAGAAAAGTGCGATCGAGCCGCGCGGGGGCTCGCAAGCCTCGAGCTCTAAAGCGAAACTGGACACCTCGACATTTCAGCGATTATCTCGGCGAAAAATCGAGCTTTCCCGGAAATTGAAAGTGACGTCGTTAGTTCCGTCTTTGCTCCCGAGATTCCATCGGAAATTTGGTCGCTCGGGCGGATATCCGATTGTAATCTAGGAGTTTTCCAGGAGGGGTGCGACGAGCCGCGAAAAGCGGACTCTGGGAAAAGCGCGCGGAGCCTCGTTCCCATCGCGATTCCCGCTCCGATTTTCGCGTCTACGACATCCCCATAGTTTGAACCAGACGTTCGGTCGATAATACCCGGGAAAAAGCATCGGGAACCAGGTGAAAATCCCGATGAAAGTGCAGAAAGCGTACCGCCGTCAGAGCTGATCGCGCCGCGGCGGAGGCGCAAGTACGCCTGGGTCTCTCTACGAGGTCCGCGCTCCCCTATGACTATCGAGCGAGCGCGCCGCCGTACCGCTACAACTCACTCAGTCGCGCTTAAGCTCGCCAGTCGTACACTAATACACAAAACATCGAGATCTCGCCGCGGATTCAGGAAAAACACTCGTTGGTTTAAGTCGGTGCTAAGCAGCAAGTGCAGAGCATATTGTACAAGTGAGAGAATGACGGACAAGACAGCAGGAGCAGCGGGTGCGGCGGAGCCGGCGCCGAGCGCAGCCGCCAGCAATCCGAAAAAGACCGCCGCAGCCAAGGCGAAGAAACCCCGGGCCAAGCCGACCCACCCGCGCACCTCGGAGATGGTCATCGCGGCGATCAAGGCCCTGAAGGAACGCGGCGGTTCATCGCTCCAGGCCATCAAGAAGTACATCGGCGCCAGCTACAAACTCGACGCCGAGAAGCACTCGCCCTTCATCAAGAAGTACCTCAAGAGCGCGGTCGCCTCGAAGGAGTTGGTCCAGGTCAAGGGGAAGGGTGCCTCCGGCTCCTTCAAGCTCTCCGCCGCCAAGGCCGAGGGTAAGAGCGCCAAGAAGCCCAAGCCCCGCGCTCCGGTCAGCAAGAAGGCAGCGGCGCCCAAGAAGGCCAAGCCCGCCAAGAAGGCCGCGGCCAAGAAGCCGGCGGCCGCGAAGAAACCGGCCGCAGCCGCCAAGAAGGCTGGACCGGCAGCGGCGGCCGCGGCCAAACCCGCCGTGGAAAAGAAGAAGAGCGTCAAGGCCCTGACCGCGAAGAAGCCCAAGCCCGTGGCCGCCGCGGCCAAGCCCAAAGCCGCCAAGCCCAAAGCCGCCGCCGCGAAGAAGCCGAAAGCGGCGCCGGCCAAGAAGCCCGCGGCTGCAGCCAAGGCGAAAAAACCGGCGGCCAAGAAGGCGCCCGCCAAGAAGAAGTAAGGACCCGCGGAAGCTGTAAGGGCCGGACACCGGCAACACGATGGGCCTCCATACGGGGAGGATGGTGTATGAGCACGGGCCGAGTCGGAGCCTCGTGGATAAGGAGCTGAGCGCGAGGATTTGTCCGCGAGACGCCGCCGCGTGAAGGAGGAGCGAGAAATCGGCCCTTATCAGGGCCAGCATTATGTATTTATATTGTTTCGCAGTCTCTCGTACTGATATTTATTTGTCATACACTTACATATATATATATTGTACATATATACGCTATTATACATATTGTGTGAAGAAAAAAGGAGGATATATTTCTCTTATGGAATAAATATTCATTTTGTTTTTGTACGACACCAACTGGCGCACAATAAGCGCGTATTCTTATTCACTGACCTACAACCGCCCACCTTTTTCTCCTCCTATTAAGTATATCCACCACTTATGATGTCATTTAGATTTTTTATCGTTCCATTGTTTTTTTGCATGTATAAATATATATAGTTTTGTTTACCGCTCCGAGACGTGTTGAGTTCGTCAATCCATCATGTATCAATAAATTGCTCGTGTTTTTCCATTCGAAAATTGTTGAATATAAATAAAATAAGTAAGTGTGAGAGATGTACAGTGCACGGGTAAGAATCGGCTGCTGGTTCGACCAACTCGAGCTCGAGAGGGTAGGAAAACAAGATCTCGGAGTCTACATCACTATTTACTCTTTCCTCGCTTTCTACGACGTGCGCGCCCGCCATAACCAAAAAGTGTCAGAATAGAATTGAAATTGTATCGTTGGACGTCCGCGACATGTACATATATATATGGACTTTGTTAATCGTGCAGGCCCCGAGCGCTCGTGGATTCTAAGAATATACACGAGATCGACGACGAAGACCGACGATTATCACAGTCGAGGGAATAATAATTATTTGTTCGGGAGATGCGAAACGGTGGGGGGCGCGCGCTCGCGTTGTCTCTGCGTCCTAATAATAAATCAAAATCCTTGGCCACGACGATGAACAAAAAAATATGTGGGCGTTTTGCGAGCAAGTATGTATGTAATATGCGGTGTGTTATATGCTAATTAATTCATGCGCGTGTTTGTCGCATAATTACGAGTTATTTAATTTCGGCGTGCACACATTTGCATCCTCGTTTTCATATGTCCTATGTTTTCGTTTCGCGTATTTTATTGGATTCGATAACATCATCATTTTTATATACACGTATATGTATACGCGAAGCTTTTTATATAGAGGGGAAATTACCGAGTGAACCGCCTTGCAAAGATAAAGCATTCATAAAACACTGATAAACGATATTATCTCGTAAGAGTAACGGTATAATTATATGTAATTCACGCAAACTTGGAGGAAGTAATAATAAAAATCAATCGACGATTACACGTAATGCGACAATGATCAAGTTCTATACTTATAACACTGCCATATTGTACAGTTATATATATACATATATGTTTTCGCTCCGAAGCATTACGAGCAAACGTCGATCATAGTTACAGGAGTTAATTTAACGAACGAGAACGATTGATAAGAAGTAAAACGGTATAAGCGCTTGTGCGCAGCTTTCGTGGACAATATACATATCCGTGTGCCTAAATCGCGAAAAGCTGGAACGCGTATAGCGTGTGTGCCACGTATACGAGGACGAGCGACTGTTACTACTTAAAGTCTTCCGCTACGCTACTCGTACTACTAGATGTTTATTCTCGTAGGCCAGCCGCACTGGTTCGTTCTTAACGCGATACTCGTTGCACTATGCAATAAATCCATTATTCCAGTTAACGGGAATTCGAGATAATACGCTCGCGAGGTTACGAGACGGCATGCTAGTAATCGAATTCTCAACGTTATGAATTATTTCACGAGGTGTATATAATAGATTAGAAATTCTACATGCTGCGATTTAAGATGATGTTTATTTAGTGAGCAAAGATGCATATGTAAAGATAATGTTGAAATACAGAATTTTCGCGTGTACGATGTCTGCGAGTGCGAATGAAAAGAGCGTGACTTTTTTTTTCGTAAGTCTTTCATATCGTAATATTGACATTCTTTATGTAGGTGTAAAATGCTTGATAAACAGATGGTCTATTGAATAGTAGCTCGGTTCGCTTGTAAAGCCAACAAATACGTGACTAGGTCACGTAATATTTTTATTTGCACGAAACTGCGTTGTTTTTAATTGCTCGATTTAGGAGTGGCATTGGTCCAATATTTAAAGCGCCGAGATCGTAGTTACCGTGCGCTGATAAATCTTATATGTATTCGAATCCATTATAGGTGTTCGATTTTTGATTTTTTTTGTTAATTTGACTTTCGTGTAATTTTATTCATTCTATGTTTCTGTCATCGAATCGTAATAAAATGTATGAAATGTCTTTGAAATGACGTGACGTTTCTAAATACCTTTATTGATCGAGTAAATATTATGCGGATATACAGGCATTATTGAGTATATAAAGAGCTTTTGTATTCTTTCCGTTGCAATAATATTAGAAAGGAGAGACAATAAATTTTCTCGGGCTTACATAATACAATAGTATTCATCTTGACCTTCAAATTCGTCGATAAGCAATTTTTCCATCTCATCAAATACGATGTACTTATTCACTTATAATTCGAAACGATATTCGTAACCGTCTCTTAATTACCAAAACGCTTATATATACATTCCAAAATGGATATTAGACATAATGTTTTTACAAACTTTTTGTATACCCTAGAGTAATAATAGAAACACTTGGGCGAGAAATATGTCAGTGCACGATCCTACATAAGGGACCGCTCGTCAAAACCATTCTCGTTCCCTCTTAGGAAAAGATCCAGCGAGTAATCGAGATCCGCGAAAAGGGCGAACTTCCGCGTCAGCGTATCATGCGGCTGAAGCGGTCCTTCGACAAGCCCGTAGACCTACCCCCTATACTCCCGGCTACCTGTCCCCACCTAAAATTCGGCCACCAAGTCCATCTGCTCGCTCCGGAACTGCCCGACCTGTCCTATCTAATGAGGGGCAAACCCGGCTGTCCCATGGAGATATACGGACCGCCGACGCGGTACGGCTTGATGCTGATGGCGACCGCCTGTTACGACGACTACGCGGCCGGTGTCGAGAAGATCGAGGACGGATGCGGGGTGGGATGTGGGCCGATCTGTCAACCGGTCGCCAGGAACGTTTTCAAAGTCGAACCGACCGACGACCGATCCCGTCTCGATGCCGGCCATGACTATCTCACTTATGGACGACCCTTCCATTTGCAAGTATATATATGACTCGCGGACGTTGAATTTAGAATACGCGAAAAACTTTGAGTGTGCGCGTGTCCGGATAAGCTATTTTTATAACGATACGCGCGAGACACATGCTAAACCCGTTTATGGATATAGACTGTAGTTTTATATATATACACTCATCGACTGAAACTTTTAGCTTTTATTACGTTTATACTTACTATGTGAAGGCTTGCACAAATTTTTTGGCGAAACTTGTAGCGCTTATAAATAAGACTTTATTTTTTAAATAAATTCTTCCAAGGGCTGTTTAAAAAAGTACTCGTTAAATCTTTAGTTGGTAAATGATAAAGCTTAAGTCCTGTGCATAAAATCATATTTATTCAGAGTGCAACGAAAATTAAAGGAAAATACTGATAAAGAAAGAAGCACAGGACAATCATATCGTGTTATTGTGTATATAACAGTTGTCCTAGAATTGTACATTGACTTAAATGAAAACAATATAGTTATTTAAAACACATTAAATTTTTGGAAACGCGGTACCTCATGGTAAACTTGCTTAATTGTTTTAATTGAATACCACGCATTCGTTTAATGAGTAAAATGTAACTGTTTAACAGATCGATGAAATGAAGAAATTTACAAAAATCTTAATCAAATAGATCTATCATCAAAATATGTTCAAAGAACCAATTTTAAAAATTAAAAATAAAAAAAAATGTAAAATCCCGATACCACTATAAATGCGAATCGATATTAAAGAATTTAAATAGAAGAGAGCGTGCTAACTTTTATCTTCTCAGCTGGCCAACGCAAAAGAAAAGTTATATCTGAGGTCGGAACCGCCTCGCGTTGACGGACAATTTGGACCGAACGATCACAATCTGTTGCGCTTGAACGTCCTAAAAGATTGTTTTACAAAGTGGCAAGCCCTTCATTTCAACAGGCATATAAGATTCGAAACCGAGGGACTGCCCATTGCACCTTGCAGTAGGTACGAATTAACAACCACATTTTCTATCCCATAAAAAAAAAAACACGTAATTTTATGAAACCAGCGCTGACGCATTCAGTTGCTGTCTCTACAACTGGTTCCATTGTTATCTTGAAATGAATCGTTCCAAGCAAAAAACGTTCAATACAGAAAGGTTTTGTTTTTTTGTGCTCTACAATTTTTACATCTAACACTTTTATGAGAAATTAATGTTTTTTATGTTAATGCCCAAAAAGCGGCTTTTAAACACAATTTAAGCGTATTTGACCTTTTTCCACTGTTATCTTAAACTTTCTCTTTTTATACTTCATGAAAAATTAATTTTTTTTAGCTATAAAACGATTTTTCGACATTGTTAAAAGGTGTGCCATTTCGAAGCCTTCTAATGGATATGGACCAAAATAGGAACGTTACTATTCTATAACATATTAAGTAAATTCCCAGAAATTTCAGTTCGATTCGACAAAAATTGGCGGAAAAAATCCATTAACTTGATAATATACACATAAACATCCATAGAAGAAAAAAAAAATTTTCCAAAACCCATTTTATCACAATAGGAATTTTTTTGTACTAAAATATGTGTGTATCGGTCGTACCCAATTATAAAATCAATTTTTCTTCATTTCAACTTTAACAAAATATAGTGCATGTACGTACAACTATAAAATTAGATAAAATTAAAAAATATTAAGGTCAAACATGCTGTAGGTTCTCAATATTAAATGTATTATATAAATATAGATTCGTTCATTTTCTATAATAAGAAACATTCCTTGATTTTGCAATGACTATAGTATACAATTTAATTAACAACTTTGAATTGGACGTGTGAAAAACAATATCACAATAAGTCAAATATGAACATTTTATTAGACGAATATCAAAAGTAAATTATAAAATATAAAATGAAATAAATAAAAATTTGAAATCTTAATACGTACTTTTCTGTATCTCTAATTTGCACTCTTGTTTATAACAGGACATTTTAATAATTATAGTACATATACACAACATAAGCTTATAAATATGACAAGCCAAAGTTTCTCTTGTACATTATCCACGATATTGTTATTTAACACGCAATGGCACCCATAACATTTTTCTTGTCCTTTATCCATAGGATTGTTATTCAACACTTAATGACCGGTCAATGTCTTGCTGTTGAGAATCTCTACTGGTATCGCAGTCTTCTTGGTACCGAGTGCGGAGCCTCGGTCCACACGTACAACGACGTGCATCGAAACCAGACTTCCGAATGCATTTGGAGCATGTTCCTCCAAGAAAGCCCTGAACGACATTATGTAAATCAAAAAGGCAATCCTGAAAGTTGCAATGCGTAGTCTATGTACAAACAACGGACGAGATACCGATTTGAGACATTGAATATATTATATATACAAAATATGTAAATGTATGAATATGTACAAAAGAAAGCGTCACGTATGCGTTTATGTGACTGTCTTTCACTCGTTGAAAAAAATCTTCGGTTTTTTCTTTTCAATTTTAGTGTTCAAATCTGTTTTAATAAAAGAACTTCTTGTTGAGCTGTCACTAAAATCGAAGAAAGTCGTAGGTTTCTCAAAGGTTTCATTTTCAGGAGTTGCCTTATCTCTAACTTTGAAAGACCTTCTCGTAAATTTCATATCACTCTCGTCACTGCTGGATGACGAGGAATAATGTTTTTTGTTTTTACCAAAGTGACGCGTGAAATCAAGTGCTTCATATTTTGCACTCTCAATGCTAGAATTGGAGGTATCGCACTTTTTTTTATTAAATTTGATACTTTTTCCAATGATATTCATTATCTGTTGAGAAGCTGATACTTTCATCTTTTCTTCCACGTTTATCTTCTTTTTTTTAACATTTGGATCATTCTGTGTGTTTTTATCAGGAGTAGCCTTGCGTTTTCTTTTGCTTACTGCTTCAAGGTTTAGCTTTGGACCATCGTTCGATTGACTTTTTGGTTTCTTTTTTTTGGAAGCATTTTTTTTTAGTGGTTTCATTTTCTTTTTAGGAGAAAGCTGGAAAAAATTACTATCCCATTCCAATTCATGTTCTTCGATATCTTTCTTTAAGGTGCTTTCTTTTTTTTTGACTTTCCATTCTTTTTTCGTCTCAGATTTTATTATATGGTCTTCTAATTTCTTCGATTCAGTTTTTAATGAGAATATCAATTTCTTATTAGCTTTTGTATTGTCCTTTTTAATTTTATCTTTATTTTCATCTTTAACAAGATCATGACTTATACTGTTATTTGAAGAAGACTTTGTTAATCGCGGACTTGATCTTAAATGATTGCTAAACGATTTTTCTTCTGCCTTTTCATCTTGCATAGCATCATCTTCAGAAGAATTTGATAATTTTCTCTTTAATGATTTTTTCCCATTTGGCGTTTGATCGTGCTTCAACGTATTTTTATATTCTATTAATAAAAAATTATTTATTAAAAATTTATTTTCCTTTTTATTTTCTAATTTAATTTTTTTAAAGTACTCACTTTTTGGTTTTGTTGTTAGTGACGTATCCAACATTTTTTCTTTTATTGGTGATTTTGGTTTTTTTGATTCATGATTTTTGTTCATTTTCTTCTTTTTCTGAAGATTTCTCGGTGATTTATCGTTACTGTTATAATTCTCACATTCGTCCTCTGCAGATCTCAGTGACATATCACAATCCTTATTTTTCTTAAGATTTTTATTATGAATGAGTTTATCATTTGAATCATTAAAATCTTTTTTTCTTCGCGCTACTATCGAAGTGACTGGTCTGATATTCACTAAAAATAAAATACTTTTTTACTAAAAATATATAACTGTAAGCTAGTAGTAACATTGATAATAATTAAATGAAAATGTTTACTGAGTTTAAATTGATTTTTGGCACTCTTATGACTTTTAAATACACAAGAAAGTATTGGTGAAACTTTTCTTTGGAATGCTTCATATTTATTATCAGCTAACTGTAATGTTGTTTTTGAAAAAGAAAGCTTTTCCCCGACTAAATTTTTACTAAAAACCTAAAAATTACAAAATGATTTATTTCAAATTTGTAGCAGATACATAAATAAAAATATAAATAAAACTAATAAAAATCTTACATTTTTAGGAATTTCAAGAATAAATATTTCTTCATCGTTCGATATATCATTTGCAGTAGTTGTTGTTTCATAAAACCATTCTGATAAATTTTCTTTTTCAAGAAGCTGCGAAATCTGCAAATAGTAATAATCATATACAAATTATTAAATGTTATAAAACAGAAAATAGTATTTTTGTTATTTCGATTATTACTTTTGTTATCTTTTCTTCTTTTTTTTCTTCTGCTTGTGTAGTAGAAGAGCTTTCATGTGTTATTTCTATTTCATTATTCAGTTTTGGGTCTTTAATTATATTCAATTGATTCTGTTCTAAATCTGCAGTTAAATCTTCTAATGATGAGAACATTTCTTGGGATTCTAAATAACCTGATTCAATACTCTCTTGCGTTTCATTAATTATTATATTTTTTTCATTTTTTTTAGTATCTTCCCGTACATCTTCTATGTTTTCAATGCTATCATTACTTTCAGTGGAAACTTTTTGAAAGTTTTTTAAGCCTTTTACAGTAGATAATTTAGAGGAATTTAACTTATCATCTATACTCGTTTCTTGTTGCACATTTTCGTCTGCTATTATATCTGTCTCAGATTTTTCTGACTTAGACTTATTTATCTGTTTCTGCAGCATATGAGTTTTCTTAACTACATCATTAACCATAATTTTATCTATTACTTTTTTATCTTCATCATCACTTGAGCTAGTACTGTCATTATTAGTCAAATTTAATTTCTTATATTGTGAAAGTTTTTGTGATGCAGAAGGTGATAGTGACTTATCACTTTCATTATCCGATGATGTGATGCTTCTATTAGAGGCATTCCGTAGTGTTGTATCGATAACAACATTTTGGTCAGCATCTTGTTCAGTTGATACCTTAGACTCCTCTTCTTCTGAATCTTCATCACTTTCTGCAAAGAGATTTAGTCTTTTTAACAATTTCAAGCGTTTTGGCATTTCAGGATGTAAGGTATCAACATCAATTTCTGAATCATTTCCACTTTCTGAGGAGTGGGTAACAACTTTTTCAACTCTTTGATCACTACTTATTTCTTTCTCACTATCACAGTGTACTTCATCTATCTTAACAAATCCTTCAGTAGACTCATTTTCAATACTAGGCTCTTTCTCTGTACTATCCCATTTCAATGTCTTTGAAACATTTGATTCATGTTTATTTATTGTATTGCTTGTAGTAGTTTCTATTTCTTGAATATCATCTGGTATTGATATTTTATGCTCTTCAATGTCTATATCACTGTTATAATTTATGATATCCTTGCCACTTTCTTTACTATCATCTGATTCACTATCACTATGCAGGGAACCCAATTTTTTTATTTTTTCTGGTGATATATTTTCCTTTTCACTGTCTACATATTTTGTTTCTATGTGAATTTTAGTTTTATTTAACTCTTCATCACTACTCATCTCATCAATTTCTTTTACATATATGTCACTATTTTGTTTATCTACAATTTTATTATTTTGCTTATCAGTATCATCTTCTTCAGATTCTTCTGAATAATCATTACATAAAAGATTCAATCTTTTTAACTGTTGAATATGTTTCTGAGTACTGGGTAATAATTTATCTTCT
This sequence comes from Megastigmus dorsalis, assembly GCA_900490025.1. NCBI lineage: Eukaryota > Metazoa > Arthropoda > Insecta > Hymenoptera > Megastigmidae > Megastigmus > Megastigmus dorsalis. Next base: position 52,815 of record UELU01083273.1, read on the forward strand.
ATTTCACTGTCATGATTTTCTTCTATACCTGTTGCTGATTGTCTTTCTTTATAAGTATCGATAAGTCTTCTAAAATCATGAGTATTCGATGCAGATGAATTTTCGCGACTACTAACTGCATCTTTGTTTTGTAATGATAAATGTTGTTTATTGCTTATTTTTTGTTCAAATTCACTGATATTTTGTTTATCATTACTATCTGAATCTTCATCATTATTAAAAAGATTTAATCTTTTCATTTGCTGTAAATGTTTTTTACTTCTAAGTGAAATATCTTCTGCATCCCAATTAGTCTTTGTACAATTTTCATCTAATTCATAATCGTTTTCTAAGCCATTGTACTTATAGGATTTATTTGAAACTGATGGTATGTTTTCCACTGCTAATTTATCTGAGCCTGATAATTTTGCGCCACATGAGCTTTTCTCTTTTATCTTTTTCAGTATTTCACTACTTTTATTAATCTCACTCTCTGAGTCTTCTGAACTATCTGATACCAATCTTAATTGTATTAATTCTTTATATTTTTGTTTCATGTAAGGTGATTTACATCCTTTAAATTTTAGTTTCAATTCTGCCTTACGCTGCTTTTCATTTTCTGACTCATCTTCTTCACTTCCCTCTTCTTTAGTTTTATTTTTTTCTTCATCACTACCCATTTCATCAATTTTTCTCATGTTTTTATCATTATTTTGTTTATCTATATCTTTATTATTTTCCTCACCAGTGTTATCTTTTTCAGAATCTTCTGAATTTTCTTCACTAGTGTCATCTTTTTCAGAATCTTCTAAATCATGATTACCTAAAATATTTCGTTTTTTTAACTGTTGATGATGTTTCTGAGTACTTGGTAATAATTTGTCTTTACTTGCATTATCATCATTTTTTTCTATAGTTACGAAATTTGTAGACTGTTCCTTAAAACTATCAACAATAGTTGTAAGTTCATTTTGGGTTTCAATTTCAGATGAATATTCGCTATTGCTAAGTACATCATTTTTTTCTAATTCTGTATCTTTTCTTTTGCCCTTATTAACTTTTTTACCTTTTTTTAATAAAGAAGAATTAGTACTATTAAACATTGCACTATAATTCTCTTCATTCTCATTTAATTTGGTACTAAATTTTTTTCTATCAGTCATTGTTGAAAGAAATTCTTTTTTTTTAATGGGTATAATTGTATTTTTTCCTTTAATGCTATTAAGTTTTTTGTTTACTCTATTAGACTTTTTCTTTAAATGTGTATTTTTGAGATTATCATTAGAATCTTCATCACTATTATCTGAATCTTTATCATTGTTAAAAAGATTTAATCTTTTCATTTGCTGTAAATGTTTCTTACCGTGAAGAGAAATATCTTTTATATCCAAATTAGTTTCTGTACCATCTTCATTAAATTCATAATCATTTATTGAGTTATCATACGCAATGGACTCATTTGCTACTGATGGTATGTCTTCCATTAATTTATTTTTTTGATTTTCATTTAATCCAATATCTACGTCTGTCGAAAGATTTTGATCAGTTTGAAAATGATTTTCTTCATCTTCTGAAACACTTTCATTTTCATCAGGTATGTCATAATATTCATCATTACTTTCTACATTTTCTGGTTTGTTATATTGAATAGTTTCCATATCTTGAGAATCTACATATTCTGAATCACTTGAACTGTCACTACTCTGTTTTCTATTAATTAAATTATCATTTTGGTTTTCATTACTGTTTTCAGATTTTAGTATAGGTTTTTCTTCTGCAATAGGTTTTAATTTTGTATCCCTATTACTAATAATTTTATACTTTCTTGTTATTGTTTCTTCTCCAATAATTTTCAGATTTGGTTTTTTGTGCTGAACCTTATTTATTTCACTCTTTTCCATCTCTTTTTTACCCTCCAATTTACTAAATTCATTATTATTTCCCTTACCATTAACTTCAGTGTAACTTTTTGTTTCTGCATTATCCATATTTTCATAATTTTTTTTGTGATTAATAAGGTCACTTTCATACTTTGCATTGTCTTCTCTTGAATCTTCTTCTATACCTGAATCTCTAGGCTGATTTATTACATTATTTTGTTTAAATAATCTATGATTGCTACTAATATTTTTATTCTTGTCTTGATTTGTTTCCAAAATAGAATCTGAAAAGATTTTTGTACTTTGAGCTCTAAAGTCTGAAGAATTAAATTCACTATACCATTCATCTTCAGATAGTTGTGGAGTCTTTGAACCAACACTATTTATAAAGGATGTTAAATTTCTTTTCACATGTTCTGAATCATTCTTATGTTTAATTTTTGTTGGACTTTTATTTTTCATTTCTATCACTTGTTTTTCTACAGAATTTTTCTTCAGTGCACTATTTACTTCATTATTGCTTTGAATAATGCAAATAGCACTATTATTATTATTCGAAGGAGTGGATGATGACAAAGAACTTCTTTTTTCCTTACATTTATTATCACAGCTAATATTGTCATTGGTACCATCATGATTAAACTTGTTTGTAGAGTATACAGATGATGAATGACTAATTTTAAGGTTAGTTGACTTTTGTACCCTGCTATTTAATTTTTGACTTACTTTTATCGGAGTAGCTTTAATTGGTTCATCAAAGTCAGGCTTATTATGATTTTCAATAACCTTAACAGCGATGTCTGGTTCCCATACATAAGATTCATCATAATCTTGAAGTTCCATAATTTTTCGTCCTTTCTTCTCAATAGGATTCCATGTAAAGCCATCATCATTGGTTAAAATTGCAGAGTGATTTTCTTGTGAAATATCAAAACTATTGTAAAATTTTTTATACTCATCATCAGTACATTCAGATTCATCTGTGACCTCGACATTTTCTTTTATCTTTTTCAAAATCGCCTTCTTACAAGTCAAAAATTTTCTATGAGTTTTAATGCCAGCATAATTTCTTAATTTTTTATTTAGTAATTTAGTGCTGTTCCTAATTCTTCTTTTAGTGGAAAATGTATGAATTAATGAATTGTCCTTTAGGCGATTTGATACTGTATTTTCAATAGCATACCAGCCGTTATAAGTTTCAGAATCCATAACAAAAGAATCTTCATTTATATCTGAAAACATATTATTATGAATGTATTGTTATTGCAAATGTACACTATTAACTAAAATAAATTGAATTAAAGTAACATTCTTATTGCACCATGAAAAAATATTAAGTTACTTTTCAGTAAATAAAATAAATAATAATAAGTAATAATAAATAATGTAAATAAAATATTTCAATTCTTACTAGTGATTCTAACCATTTATAAAATAATACAATGATTATAACCTTACTTTTATTCAAATAAAAAAAATTATATTGTATCTGTCACACAATTTCTGAAATAGTGATATTTATCACGAAAAAATTATCTCATGTATTAGCGATAAGCTTTATAGGCATGAACATTCAGTATCCAAATTTTAATATTTATAATCAAAGCAAAAGTAGTATAAGTACACGTTTTTTCATTCAGATTTCAGCTGCTTCAATTTCTTGTAACGGTGATTCAAACTTGAAAGATTTCCCTCTTACCAACCTCTATATAGATATACATGTACCTGCACTAACAGCCTATTATCACATGGCTATATTATCGGATTGCGACTGTTGCACGAACTCTGCAAGCGTGACCGGCCTCCGAGAGCGCCAATTCATTTTACAATTTTTGAGCTCGATTTAAATTTTTAGAATCAAATAACGTACCTATATAAGTATAACTGTTTTACGTTTAGTCAATAAAAAAGTATAAAAATATTTCTTGCTGTTGTGCTTATTTTACGAACGTACATAACTAAATATTTTATTAAAAATTTATTAACTGAACAACTGTTCAAAAACTATATATACATACATGTACGTATATTTTAATTGATTGTTGTATAGGTATACTGCAAAAAATCCAATTTAAAAATATAAATCATAATATAACTATAATACACATAACAGGTCTTTAGTTTCCTTCACTACACAAAATTAAATAAGCAATGTATTATTTTTTTGTCAAATTTACGCGTTTTTAATAGTTTTTTCACAAATTCAGTATTAATTACAAAGTTTTTAATTTAATACTGTAACAACGTATAACACACAAAACAAACTTGAAATATAATTCATAATTTAATATAATAAGTGGCTTATATAAAATTAATCCATTCGCACAACACTTATAATCTTATATAGAGGGAGATATAGGTACTAAGTACAAAAAAGAAAGAAATAATGGATTGGACTTAAATAGTAGCTTTTATATATCTTCAAAAATAAACTCTTACTTAAGCTACTTTCTTCTTAGCTGCTACAGCTTTTTTCTTAGAAGCTTCAGGTACCTTCTTCTTTTTCGCTAACACTTCTTTGTCAGCTACTTTCTTCTCATTTTTTCTCTTGACAGCCTCTTTTGCCTTAGCTTGTTGCTTTTCTTCTTTCGATATCATTTCATTGTCATCTCCCTTCTTTACACTATCTTTACTTTTTTTCTTTTTGGGAGCAGTATCCTTTTTTAACATAGGAATCTTGAAGTAGCTTCCAGAACTAGCTCCTGTTCCAGACATTTGTACTAACCAACCTTCTTCACCAGCTGTTCTCAATAGTTTAGTCACCAATGACATACGTTGTGCAGATATCCCATAATTATTTGTCAAATACTTCCTGATAGCAGAGCTAGATGATCCTTTTTTGTTCTTCAAACTAGCAACAGCCTGAACAATCATCTCCTTGGTAGTAAGTTGCTTTGAAGGAAGTAACTTTAAACATTAAAATTTCGATGTTATAATCTAAGTAATAATAGCTTCAAAGGCTTATATTAAAATTTGTACTCATATATGAAAAATGTTTTCAATAAGTAATATATATAATAATAAAGAGTAAGCCAGGGCACATTAAAGCTATATTATTAACATTATCAATGTCAAAAATTTTCGATAAGAATTTGTTTTGTTTGAAGATTTTTGAATATTTATTTACAAAAAAAGAAAAAGTTTAAATAAAAGTAGGTAATAGAAAAATATGTATCATTACCTCCGGCATTTTAGATGCTTTGTTTGCTTCCTTAGCTGCAGCGACTTTGCGTGGTGCCGCAGTTGATTTGGTCTTTGACGTTTTCCCTTTCTGTTCGCTGACAGCTTTTTCAGGTACCTTCTTTTCAGTGGGCTTTTTTTTATCTTTGTTTTTATTTACGATTTCTTCATTCTCTTCTTTCTCGTCTTCTGTTTCAGTTTCACCGATTTTTCCGTCGCTCTCGGTTTCTTCGTCGCCGTCCTCAATTTTTTCGTTATCATCCGATTCGTGATCGGATTCGTGATCTGACTTTTGGGCTGACAAATCTTCCTCGTTAGCACTTGAATTACTTGAAATATTTGAATCGGAATCTGAATCTGAAGCCATATTCCGATATATAGACAGCTAAGGGAGACCAAAAACAAATGAGCAACTGCACAAACGAAATAGGCGGAGGAAGATGGATTGCAATAAGTACCCTATATGCGGACTGAGAAAAATTATTTTTTACTTATAAAATTATATATAAAAATTATTGTAATAGAACTTGATATTTGTTAAAGTGTGAAACAGTTGATCGGTCCATTTACACGGCACTTGAAAAAGCTACTGATTCCAGGATAAAATCATTTGTCACACCCATTGGCCCCTAGTACTTGACCTTCTAGAACTAAAGTAAACAGTAAACACAAGTTTTTGAAAATTTACGTTTACGAATTGGGACTTTGAAATGGAATATTTTTTTCTTTGAAAGTTTTGGTTAATGATAAACAGAATATTGAGATTTCTAACAGGACGTTTATTGATATTTTTTTTCTTACACTTTGACTTAATGTGTAATTTCATGCATAACTTTAAGTATAAAAAATACAATCTGGTTTAATTTTTCGTCCTTAAACGAAGGTAAAATAAATTACACAGTAATCAACTATGTGGAAATGTCAAACATTCACTCATTAAAATGGATAAACTTGAAAAATTGATTGATAAATAAATGAATTAATTTTAATGGATTCAATATAGTCTAAGTAAAAATCAAAAAGGTCGCCTACCGCAGTAGTCTATATACTAATACGAAAAAAAATATTTAACAAAGGATTAAGTAACTTATAATTAAGTCGATTATATCTTAATAATGGTTTAAAAATTTTAATACAGTAATAAAAAAAATCACTCAAAAATTATTCTCACGTTCACTGAAGACTTTGCACACTATATTTTAACACTTATCCTTCATTCAAACATTTTATATCACGTTTTTATAGCACATTTTCATAATTATCAACAAACATTTTCCCAAGAATCACTTCCACTACTGTTTGTAATAGAGGAATGTCTACTGAGTTGCGGTAGTTCAAAGTGCCATTTGGGATTTTCACCCACATTCGAACTGTCAAAAATTTCACTTTTTAGGAATGGTGGACGAGCCTTGATTCCTAACGTCGTTGGTCGTTTTTCAGGATTTGCATCAAGCATCATTGTCAATAGATTGTACTAAAAAAGAGACAAATAAATGTATCAAGTAAGTAACAAAGTGAAATGTAATAAAGATTTGAAGTTTGGATTTCTAATACGATTAATGCAGAAAAACTATTAAAAATATATGTACGATAATCCATAGCATGAATTAAAGTAAAAAATATAAATTAACAAAAAATCATTTGAGTTAATTTATAGAGCACAATTTCAAAAGAAAAGTGCAAGTATAATTAGACTGTATAAAATAATAAAAACTAGTTTTTAACTACTCAAGTAAATAGCATATTTCTAGTATAAATAGAATATAAGATGAAGTGAAAAAGTTTTAAGATTCTTACTTCATCTGGAAACTGAAGGGAAAAATTATCTGGAAAAATTGACTGTCTTAAATTTGTTAAAGCAGTAACTCTTTCCATTTCAGTAGAAAATGGAATTAACAATTCAAATAAAATTATCCCAAGTGAATAAATGTCAACTTTATAATTGTAATTCTGGCCATTCATCTGCTCTGGAGACATATAAAGATGAGTTCCAACACGAGCAGTGTGTATAGTTTTGAAAATTTTCACTTCATTAGTATTACATGGTGTATGAACTCCATTAATGCCTTCAGTCATAGCGGTTACAAGTCCAAAATCACCAATTTTTATTTTATCATCAAATGCAAAAAAAATATTGGAAGGCTGAAAAAAAAAATTAGTTTTTGTAGATTAAATTTAATAATGTTATAAAATAATTATCCCTAATACTGGAAAACTTTTACCTTTAAATCCCGATGAATTAAGCCTTGCAAATGTACATATTCTACTGCATCAACAATTTGTTGAAAAATATTCACAATTCTTAAAATATCACGTTGAGAATGTTGTGCTTTAAGCCACTCTCGGAGACTTAATCTTTGACAAAGTTGCATTTGAATATATAAAAACATTTTCGTATTTGATTTTCCACTGTCTTTTCGCTTTCTTAAATCTAAGTTTAGTTGCGATTTTCTTTCCGTTAATTCTTTCTGTTTAGATTCTTCAAAAACAATAGAATGGTCTGTTCCACTGCTTTCATGACATTTGCTGTTTTCAGATATCGACACATGTACACTTTCTGTATCCTTTTCATTATGCTGTAAATAGTTTTCTTCATCTGTTGGAGCATCAAACACTATAAAAGAGTCTTCATTGTCTTTATTTAACTCAAATGCTTCACATGCGCTATCTATTGATGAGGCATCACTTGGTGGTACTTCTATATGTACAGATGTATCAGCAATTGAGGATTCTGATGCAAAATCAGAATGAGGAAACTTTTTGTGGTTTGACCATTGTTGGTCATGTTCCTCTTGCCATCCAGCAGGTGGACACTCTAGCCATGCATTAAAATATCGAACAATGTTGTGATGATCCAATTTTGCTAAAGCTTTTACTTCCCGCATAACTCGTTCTCTAGAATATCGGCTATAAATGAAATATTTTATGCTCATTAATAAATATTTAAATAATTTGATGGTTATATTTTCATTATTAATTAAATTAATGCACATTAACACTCTTAAGTACCTGTTAGGCAAAGCAATCCTTTTAATAGCATAATTACAATCATCGATTTTGTTCTTAGCTTCAAAAACCACTCCATAACCACCACGTCCTAAACAATCTACTGGTTCATAATCAGTCAGGTAACGTGAATGAAAATTGGAATCACCATCATCTGATTGCGATTTGTAACTTTCATCTTTTGTATCCACGAAATGCCTTTCAACAATCAAAGGCTGCAAAAAAATAAATAAATATAAAAATTTTTTTAAAGATATTATTTTGGAGTTTATAAGTAAAAAGTTAAATAATATTTACTGGCAATATAGCATCTTTTGTCTCTGCTGTTGCATTTAAGAGTTTTTGTGTCAGCATAAAGTTCAATAAAATTGCAGTAGTAATAGAAATTATGACCACCTCTTTCCTATAAATAATATTAAATGTAAATAATAATTAGCTTACATGATTGATCTATTATTATCTAATATGTATATATTTATGTAATATGTATATAACTTACCACCAATACCATAGAGACACTATTATAACTTGAACTGGTGTGTCATCATCTTCTTCTTGATATTTTATTGCTGGTAACGGTGTTGCAGTTTCAATTAAAACGTGATTTGGTCCAGATCCATTACATTGGTGACCTTCATCTATTTGAATCTGTTCTTTTGAGTATAAATAAAAACCATTTCCTGTGAATCAAGAAAATCAAAATAGTAATTCTAATTTGCTATAAATAATAAATTATAAGAAACTATTCATTAGAAAGACACAACCTACCGTTTATGTACTCTGAGTTATAAAGTACGGACAATGCAGTAGTACTCAGTACTTCACTCATTTCAAACGATACATCTATATCTTTATCAATTCCAACATCTTTAGAAAATTCTTTAAAAGCATAAAATTTGTAAAAGAAGTGATCTAATTATGCATAAGAAATAATTATCAAGAAGAAATGTTACAATATTCATCACATCAATCACCTATAGCTAGATCAATAACAATGTTTTAATTTTATTTTATTTTAACTTTTAGAATTCAGAAAATAAAAAGTAATAATGATGGTTTTATTGATTTTTGTAGGAATAAGTATTGACAAAAGTTAAAGTAAATAAAATATAACTGTAAGAAAAGATAAAAAGATTCACATTGTTTTCTACATTAATTAATAATCTGTCCTTTCTTTTATGTTTGGTATATGTGAAAAAAAAATTTAATTCTATATACTAAATGTTTGATAAGTAAGGAAAATGCCCACGAGATTGAAATAAAAAGCAGTATTTAAAAGTAACATACAAACCATATGTCATTTAGACATAAAATAACATTCAATTTAAAAAAAAATTTGACCTTATTTGAAAGAAAAGTTGATAAGCTTGAAATTACTGTCTTTCTATACTTGTCTGTTTTTACTTCAGTGTATTAAACACGGGGAACAATCTTTTTTAATATATTTCCCTTCAAGGGGTTAATTTTTTTTACATTTAACATATTTTCATACTCTAAATGATAGTGCCAGTTTTGTATGTTTCCCCTGCAATTTTATTATGGACAGATATGGGCACTCTCCTTCAATAAAATAATATTTACACAAATATTATTAATAAACACTAAATTAAATATATTTTATTATTAAAATGCAGAACAAAGCTATTCATTACTGAATGGTGACATTTCTTCTTTTATTTTTGCTTAAGAAAAAAATACTTACCAATAGCAGGATATGGTCTCCAAGGATACTTAACTAGCTGTAAATTTTGTGATGAATGATCCATTGCTTTTCGAAAAGCAGGATTTTCTTGAATATACAATTGTCTTTCATGCATGCCTATGTACAAACCAGGACTTGTAGCTAATTCAGTATCTAGAACTGAATCCAGTTGTGATGAATCAAAAAGATTGATTTCTTTTAACGGTGTAATCGCTCCATTTTCAAAAACCTGATCTTCTCTCCAAACTGACACTATTGGTGAATCGAACTGTGAAAATGTATAAAATTTTAGTTTCAAAATAAAAAGCTAAAATAATAATACTATGAAAAGTAGAATAATTTAGTAAGACAAACCTTATATTCCCAAAGCTTGACTGTAGGATTAGATTTACTGAATGCTGCTACAAGCCCTTCAGGAACAATTGCTTTGATTTCTATATCTAAAAGCACTGCTGGAATTTCTTGGTGGCAATCTGAATTGGCACGAGGAAGCATTGTTAAGTCATGTTGCCCAACACTAAAGTTCCATCTAAAATAATTGATAACTTTTTATAGTATTTAATATTTAGTTACTAAATACTTTTTAAAACATTAATATTTAGTTATTAATTATGTTTAATATAGATAATATTTTACCTTTCAATGCCTGTTCTAGGTTCACCAGCTCTAACAATATGTTGATGGCGCCGAACAATTAATATATCTTCTTCCACTAAACTATCTCCATTTGTTGCATTAGTACAACTGCTCATTTTACATTCATAAAGAATTCTGCCAGTCGATCTTGCTATCCCTAGAAACATTATTTAAAGAATATTTTTTATCTTACACATATTATTTAAAGAAAAATGTACACTTGCTCATAATACTTTTACTAACCATAAGTCTTAGTCTCTTTACCACCAGAAAATATCAAATCATCAGAATATCGAAAAGATGATTGTAAAAGCTGGTCTACGGAAACTGGAACAGCTTCCAAACTTTCTCCATCAAATTTGTACAAACCTCCATTTAAAGAAGGTATTAATCTGACCCACTGACCATTATTATTTAACTGTAAACATATATTAAATTAATTAAATAAATTAAATTTTGAATACTTATATAACTTATGTAAGAAATAACAAAATAATATAAATTATTACATCTCTCCTGTGAATATTAGATGAAAGTAGCGGCTCTTCTTTAAAATCTAATATCCATTTTGGTTGTCCACCATTAGAAGCATCTAAAGCTGTAAGTTTTCCGTCTAGAGTGCTGACGAATAACAAACTAAAAGAATTACAAAGGATTAGTCTACTTATAAGTACTTTAATATAATTAATAATGTAATTAATATAAAATTAATATGTAATAAAATATTATCATCATGCGAGTGTATGACTTATTTGCATTATTAAATTCAAGATGTGCATCAGCATATAATCTGAGTATTGCTATAATGATGAATAAAAATGCATTAAGAAATCAATATTTAACCACTCAAAGTAAATAATAAGATGTAAGTGAATTATTTGATAATAACTAATTTAGTTTCTACTTCATTTTAATACATGAAATTAATGGAGAAAAAGCCGTAACCCTAACGGCTTTATAAAAATAACTCAAATAGCGTTCCTTTGTATAGAATATTAGTTCGAGCGTTCCAGGCTACTATTATTTTTTTTTACTCTCCAACTTCCAAGTGACTTCTGAAGTATTAAGAATCCCGCGAGTTATGTCCCTCAATAACTGGCGCTGGTATCGTTATAAACTCCAGAGTGCACGATTGTTACAATTACGTCATCATTGTTGTCAACATCGCACTAATTGCAAAACACGTAAAAAAAAGAATAGCCGAAAAATCATCCATTCAGACGGGTCTCGGAACACATGTTTCCCATCATCCAGATAAGCCTGAGCGAGGAAAAGATATGAAGGAGTTCTGTACACGTACCTGCGAGATGGTTTCGCGGCCACGGAGTCTTTGCAGAACGGCAGCTGTCTGATTTCCGCGCATATCGTCGCCGTGTAGAATTGGAGCAACAACAGGAGGACGATTTTCTGCCAGCTCCATCGAGGCATCTTTCAGCCGGCGTTTAAGAGTCTTCGTCGTCTTCGGAACTCGTTGTTGCTAGAGCAATGCTCGAGCTACTCGGCATTCTGCTGTATTCTATTATGCTGCTGCTCCGCGACGCTCGCCCAGTTCTTGTAGAGACGTCGAGCATCGAGAAGCGACTGCAGCAGCGCGCGATGTGTTGATTCGCTTGCGCGGCCGCTCAAACCGAAACACGTCGGAGCAGGATTGTTGCTCCGATCTTCTGATTGGATCATTGGAGAACAGCGTAAACCAGATAAGCTATCGGCTGGAGCAAAGGTAAAGTTGTTATTTTGGAGGTGTTATTCGTCGATGTTAGTATTCTATTTTAAGTGGGTAGTTGAGTTTCTGCTGACAAATTAAATGAAATATTTTCGCGACATAAAGAGTAAAATTATTGAATACATGTTAACAAATAAAATACTTGCTTGAATTTCTCACAAATAAATACTATGTTTGGTTTATGATGGCAAAGAATTCAATAGGAATCCATCAGAAAAAAGTGAGTTGAATATTTATTGTTACAATTTTTACTCATTTTTAAATACATATCTATACTATATAAAGGAGTAAGCCCATACCTTTAAAACTTTAAAACAATTGTAAGGGTAACGTACGAAACTTGTAATATCATTTAGAGTATGGAAAGACATTTAATATGAAAAAAATTTAGCTCCATAATAACTTGAAGGGAAATATATGAAAAAAGGCTGAGTTGATTATTATACTTAGTACAGAAGTAGAAACAGACGAGTATAGAAAGACACTGATTTTTAATTAAGTTTTTATCAACTTTCCCTTCAAGGAGCCAAATTTTTTTTTTAATTAAATAATGACGTAGATTCATACGTTACCCCCTGACTCTACATTTTATTCCGATCTCATGGCCATTCTCCTTTATCATACTAAGTTCACTGAAGAAGTTTTGAAAAATTATATAATTAAATATAAAATATACTGTAAATATAAATATTACTGATTTTGTTACTAAAACGATACAAATGAGGTGATTAAGTAAGCAATATTACAACATGTTTACTTTAAAAAATGCTATAAGTTATTTTTGTAAATAAATATAGTAAGGTATATACTTAAATTCTATTATAGTTGATACATCAAAAGAATTCTTAAAAAATGTATATTTTCGAAGTCTTTAAACATTTAGTAAAGTACTATGATTATGAAAGCTTGTGATTTCCAAACAGAATTGTAACATTGTATATAAATACTTATAGGTAAGTAGTTTTCAAATTTTAGCATGCTCCAACGGAAACGCAGTTCTATGTATACATTTTGGGTGCGTTGGAGTACTTATACCGTATACCTATCTAACTGGTAAGTATAGGGAAGAGGTGAGGTAT
>UELU01083275.1:8940-20539 GCA_900490025.1 Megastigmus dorsalis
GTATAACACTGATATCTTGTGAAAAATATTTAATAATCATTCTTACTATCTATGATTAATTATAAAGAAAAGTAGATACATGAAATAGAAAGTGTTTATTAATATTCAAGTATTAGAATTTAAGATTGACGCGTATAAGAATTTAATCATTGACGGGTAGGTAAAAATAAGGCGCGCGGAGCGCGCTTAAATTTAGCTAGTTCTTACAAAATAATTAAAAAATAATAGACACATTATTAATAATTTTAGTACTTGAAAATAAATTGTTTTGTGGAATAATAATTCAGATCTACTTTTAAAATCATGCCGGCTTAATTGAGCCGAATGAAAATTGTCTGGCATACGCATAAAAGTTTTACACTACTCGTACATCAAAATAGCGTAGGAATAATGTATATCAAATTAATCAGTACCAACTTATTAGTGCGGCTATTAGTAATGTACTAATCCTGAGTAATAAAGGTTTTGAGTAATTCAACTTTTGTCAGTACTATAATTTAAACTTAAGAAAATATTCATTTATCTACATTATGAACATTATTAGACTTGTATCCAGAATTATTTCCCCTAGTTTTTATTCCAATTACTTTTCATTTATTATATACCTTTCATAAGTTTCATACTCATACACTGCACACATTATATAGTAACCCTTCCAAAATCGGCATACACCGCTTCCAAAATCTTTTGTTTTAAAAAAAATACATACTGTTTTGGCTCTTGACACACATTAATTGGCAGCTCTGAACTCGATAAAAAATTTTATCGGAAAAAAAAAGATCGCATTTCCTGAATATCAGTCGAAGAGTATCTCCGACGCACGAGATTCCAGCCATTGCATGTATATACAAAGTGTGCACACGTAATTTTTGTTCACAAAACGCAATCGCAGTATGTCTACATTAGAGCGCACGAAATAATGAAGTGGGAGGGGAGGCAGCGGTCGAGCGTAGAAACGCCTGGGTGCGCTGCAGCAATCGGGAAAATGGAAAAAAGGCCGATCGCACAACTCACTCATACAAATATATATATATATATATACATATTTTTATATATATATGTATGTACATATGCGAGCGCTTGAGTAATAAAGTAATTGGAATATGACCGACTGCACGGAAGAATAAATAAGCGCGCAAGTATCGGAGATAACTTTTGCACGTTTCTACGTATGCACATATGTGTGCATTTATGTATGTTATGTGTGTGTGTGAGTGTACAAAAGTGCGAGGTCGCTGAACCGCGATTTAAAGAGTCTATTTCCGGCGCCTTCGTGGTGCTTTTTTTGCTTCCCATCACCTCTCTCTCTCTCTTTCTCTCTCGTCTGCTTCGCTGCCTGTGCTCCTCTTCTCTTTCTTTTTTCGTTTTCCTTCACCTCTCTCCTGCCCCTCCTCGTTTTGTTTCCACACAAACGGCGAGGGCAGTTATGTACTGACACTTGTTTGATAACGGAACATCGTGATATTCTATTGTCGCTCGTGGGTGTATCGCTGCACCGACGATCTTTGAGGTTGCAGCACTGTTACTAATTAGAATTCTGTTTTTTCCGACGCCTGCGTCTACGTTTTCGCGGAAATTTTCATTTTCCGCAAATTAGCATGCAAAAAGAATGGGCCAAGTTTATTATAGTTCGTGCTATTGCTTTTTTTTTCAAGTGCCCACGAGTGAGTAAATTTTTCTCTGAGGTTGTGGAAAACATCACGGGTCGTGTGTTGGTATCTTCGTGATGTTTTTATAGCTTGAAATATCAATGCAAAATTATTCGCTACTTTAATTGATACTAGAATTTCTCAGGTGGGAAGTGGACATGAACGTTGATTTTGTAAATTGTATCGTAATATTATATTAACTTGTATGAATTCAATTAAAATAATTACTTTTCCAGTTAAAAGTAAATATGGACTGTTTATGACGGTTTATGATCAATTTGAATAAAACGTTTCTTTTATTTGAAAATTAATGGAACACATTCCAATGACAAAGAATTATTAATGAAATATGAAACGTGATTTTGTCCAAATAAATCATCGATTTATTGAAAAAAAAATAATATTTTACTGCATAATATGTCGACATTTGTTAAAGTAAGGCTATATACATTATTATTCTACTAAATTCTACAATTAAATTACTGGATATTCACAAGTATAAAATTTGCCTCGCATGGAATTTAATAGAATAAATTTAAAAAATAAAGTTTAAATTAATAATTTTTTTTCCAGATGACTTTTTTCAAAAATAGCATTAAAGGATACGTGCATAATATAAAGAAATTAATTTTTGTATCACATTTCTACTAACTTTTTTTTTATATCAGAAACGTTCAAACAGAAAAGAAAACTAAAAAGATGAAAAATTGAAAAAACAAAGCGAAATCAACGAAAGTTGCACAAAATTGATTACTCTATCTCTTTGATTAAAATAATTAAAAGATTCATTATAAAAAATCTCGTTAAAATTTCAAAATATGAAATCCAATATTTTCGTTGAACAGATGAATATCTTCTTGTAAAGCAAAAGGCCCAGTAACTGGAGCCGTAAGAGCACGTACGAGTTACTGGACACCCCAGTGTCTGCAGGACGCTATTCTGTCCAGTCACTAGCATGTATCTAGCCACTCGGTGATTTACTTTACTCCATATTATTTTTATTCAGAAAATTCGTTATTCACAGCTGTAGAAAAGCCTATAATAAAAATCTCAAATTCTATACTAGTACATTAATAATGCGCTCGAAACTTTAGTATTACCAAAATATCAAGACCGAAGTTTTAATCTTATTATTAGTCACATTTACCTTTGAGATTTGGACAAGTATTACGAAAATCCAATTCGGATTTCTTTACAACACGTGTCCACCAACCACTGGTCACTCCCCAACACCGCTTCACCCCCACGCGTACTTTTCTCCGAGTATTCAATTCCAACATAACCGAGAATTCGCATACCAGCATCCCAGGGCGTACAGAACGCGTAACGAGCGCCAAAAGGGGAGAGAGGCGCACGAACGCGAGTCGGCAGTCTTTACGAGGCGGCTCGTTATCGCGGCACCTCATACCGATCTCTTCCTTCCTTCCTCCGCCACCCTCCCTCGCCGATTATGACTCCCCGAGTCTCTTATTTGCTTTTCATCCTGTCGCGCGCTGCCGCTTAAAATTTAAAGCAAGATAATGAATTCCCGTGCGGGATGATGACGACGCTGATGGGGCGGGGCTGTAAAAGTCCCGCTGATGTGTAAGTGCGTCTTAAATACCAATTACGTGTAATTTTCTGCAAATGAAGTATAGAGGGGTGGGAGCGAATGAGTTTTAGATGGAGTGATTATTGGAGACATTAAAGAGATTCGCACGAAGAGATGACTCTGGGATGTTGGACAGTCGGATGTTCTAATGTTGTCTAGCTCATGTTGATATTTACAAGACTTGTAAAAAAAAATAGAAGATAAGCGCTGTAACAGTATGTTGTCAACGGAATAATGGAATTATTGTCAAAATATTTTTATTTTTGTATTCAAAAAACTTAATTTGATAATGTATTGCAGGAAGTATTGGTGAATTTAGACAATTAAAAAATTTGTATGAACAATATATCAGCATAATAACGTTACGATTATATGACAGTAATAAATTTTAACCTAAACTTTTTAAACTTACAAAGTCACCAATGTTTTGGCAATAGTTCCTAAAGTATGTTATCAATATATTCCTCCGATATCTAAGTAAAACATTTCCAATAGCTACTTATTTTGGCTATAAAATTATAATTTATAAATTTTAAATATAAATTTCTTATGAGCTTTATTTATGAATAATGGTAATTAAAATGTCTACGATAAAAAATATTAACCATCTCCGGGACTCCTCTCTTAAATGTACCTCTCTTTTGATCTACAATTATTATATACTCAAAATCAATACGGTGTCTCGTATTTTTATAAGGAGAGCCAAGACTAATCTTTCAGAAGTTTTTTCATCTCTTTTGTGCTCATCCCCTCCGCTTTGCATCATTTACATCAGCCACACTAAAATATTCCAAACGGAATGAATCACGAGGGCGTTTCGGGCATTCTTCATGGCATTGCGGAAAAAGCCTTGAATACCAAAGCCGTCGTAATTCCCCGCAACAACGCGAAATTCTCGTGCCAAAATTCAATCGCCATAACTCGACCGACGCCCGATCTATATGTATGTCATGCTTCAAAGTCACTCCCATAATTACGTAAGTCTTCGCATTAAATTCAGATACTGATAATTAAAATTCACCGCTCCTTTTTACCCCAACTTCTTTTTTCTGATATAGAACAAAGCCTCGATGTAGATATGATTCCGCATCGTAAGACGCTACACACACAAGCTATTAAATTCGCATCCTCAAACAATCGTAAAGGAGAAAGGCAAACAATGCTTTTCCTGGACGGCGCGTCGCGCACGTCCCACTTGAAATTACAAAGTCCTCATCAATCTCCCTCCCAGACTCGCGTCTTCAAAAGCTCGATCCTTTTAATCGCATACACACACACACACAAACACACATATCGTCTCGCATTAATTGTCGTTTATGCTGAAGCCCATCTCCCCTTCGCGCAAATATATATAACGTGTATCCTTGTGCGAGACACAGCGGCATCGGGGACGCTTTTCTCTCTTTTCCACTGTGTGTGTGTGGGTTTTTTTTTTTTTCATTTTCCAGATACAAAACGCGTGCCTGCAAACTGTGCGACTCGCGCGACCAAAGGAAGGAAGGCGGACGATAAAAAAAGAAAGAAAAAGCGCGGAGGAGGATGAAGAGGGAAAAAACTCTTGTTTTTTTATCCGCTTCTCTATCCCCCTCTTCGTGTGCATCTCTTTGCGTGGAACAACGAGAGGAAATATGCATGTGATGCGCCATGCATATTCAATTTCGATGGGCATCGCGAGTACGTATACGTACATATATAAAACACACAGACAGAGAATTTATATACAAGAGTGATGAAGGCTGTTGGCGCGTGTATTGCTGCAACCTTTGACTGCGAATCGTTAACTTTGCGCCCGTTAACGAGAGGCTGTGCTGCTTTACTCCTTTCCCCCGCTACCCTCCCCCCTCTCCACCCACTCGTACCTGCGTTTCGAATAATCGTTTCGACGATTCAGCTTAGTCGACGAGACGCGAATACATTACTCGAGAGCTTCGCTTTCCTCTCTCTCTCTCGCTCTCTCTCTCTTTCTCTCCATCTCTCTTTTGCGCTCGTAATTACGAGTTCGTAGGAAGTTGTTGCCGCGGCACGCGATGAAATTCCATTTGCGGATGATTTAGTAACCGATCGAGCGTGGACTCTGTGTACATAAGAGGAGGCCCTGACAGAGAGCGAGAGAGAGAGAGAATGAAACGATTATTTTTCTTCGCTTCATTTCCGTTTTTTTTTTCGCCCCGGACGTCGATTTTCAAGAGCCCAGGTTGTTACGATTGAATTAGCGCGCGCCGAGTCCGCCCGCACTTTTGTAGACTCGAAGATGAGATGCTTGGGCAAAGGGTTGTGTATTACACTCCTTGTTAGTGTGTGCGTGTGGGTGTGTGTGCAGCCCGTGCAACTCAGCTCCGCGGGAGAATGAAAATAGTGTTTGATTGGGAATTCCGTTTGCTACCGCTGTGGATTCGATCAGTTTTCGGATTCCTACGTTATTCATGAGTTACGCTTGGTTTTACGCTTTATAACCGTGTTTGCGTTAATCTTGCCAGTTGTGCCCCGAGTATAGGCGCGCAGAGGAGCGAGACGTATGAAACTTTTATTTTCCTTCTTTCGAGCATTCACCTGAGCCTTTGATGGAAAGATTGAATTTTCGATATTGATTCTACATCGTTGATGTGATTATTTAAGCATGGAGGTCAAGTTTTATATAATTTCTTAAGTAAAAGTAAATAGGTGAGTTTTAAAGTTCAAATATGTCTTTGAAAAAATATAATATCACGAGTTCCCTTTATTTCATATAGTATCTCTCTAAAATTTTTCACGTTTACAAATATCGTATTCAATAACCTAATTTCTAGACTGGGAGTTAAGTTTTATCAAAAAGGATAAAGGAGCGATAAAAAATTGTAAATAATAGCAGACACAGGTCGATTATGTCTAGAAGTATAGAATTTTACTTGACGAGACTTCAAACTGACAATATTTCGGGTTTGCGAAATAATTCGGTAAAAGTTGAAATTCTGAAAAGCTTCAAAACTACTTCGTGAATTTCCACTTTGCGCACATGTCGCGTCAAAGTTAAAGGCTCATTTTTTTAAAATGCAGCCCGCAGTACATCCTCAAAGAAACGTATTTTCTGGAAAAATTCCAAGCCAGTTTTACAGCAAGCTTACGAGTAAAAGTACCTTAAACCTCAAAATCGTTTTATACACGACCACCTTAGACATTTCTCAAGCAGCTTTAAATATTTTAGATCGTCTTTAATGCGCTATCGAACTAATTCGATTTTTCATTTTTATGCTAAAAAAAAGATTAACTGTTTATTTAAAAATCTTTGACTCACATAAATAAAGCTTATTTAAAATACGTAAATTCTTATAAAAATGGTATGGTAATAATTTTAAAAATAATACAATTAAAACTAGAGTGTGAAGAAGATTTCCAGAAAACTGTCTTTTTTTTCTTTTAATAAACTCACTGCATTCTCGAAACTTAATAACAAGAATTACAAAAAAAGGAATGAATGGGAATACTCCACTTATCCATCCAACCGTCCATTTAATATTTCCATAAATCATTTTATTTATGCACCGAAATATGCAACTGAGAACATGAGCTGTCAAATATATGATTTCTTTTTCTAAATATATAATACCTTAGAAAGTAGCGCAGTCTGTCTGGCCACATGCTCTATTTCCATTCTTAACAGTACTCTTTGGTATTTGTGGAGTAAATTATTTCCGAGAATTGCCCTTGTAACAAAAGAGTCTCGCTTAATTATTGACATTGTCTTACTTCGATTCAGCGAGATTAAACTCCAGCTAAACAAAAGTCCTTTTAATATCTTTTTGTTGTGAAATGCCTGAGTAAAATTGACTGATATTGGGAATGCATTAAGTAATGTCGAAAGTGCTGCAAGTATTTAAGTGAATTCGTAATTTGTCTAGCACATTAATTCGAATAATGATATGAATTTATATATTTTTTCCATATTTTTCATTCGCCATCACACGAAGCTACTTTTCTTGCAATGATGCCTCTATCCGGTGTCTGCAACTATCTACAGCTCACATATAACGTTTATCAATAGTCAGAGGTTGGATTTATTTTAAATTAACTACAGTCGTCACTCGAAATTAATTTTCTCAGTCTATACATGCCTGGAACGTACATCGATATATATATATATAGCTGAAGATGCTTCTTATGTAATTAATGATGCGCATTTTCACACTTGCAATTAGTTTTCCGTATTAATCTCTCATTCGTTTCTGTGACTGAATTATTACGAGAACGTACTATAAATTGTGGCATTCATTATTTTAGGAAAACTGATATCTTTTATTCAAATAGTGTATATTCATAGCTTAATTTTCAATTTATAATAATGATGTTTTACTTTTATCAAAAAAAAAAACATAATGATTAGAATTCCAATCCAATTTGCTCTCGCTATTCAAAGTACGTTTCAATGAACACGTTTACAAACTGTAACTAATTCTATGATTGGCAGCAATTTTGCAATTACACGTACGCATTTGTATTTGCTAAAAGTACGGCGTTATAATTCCTAGAAGCGCCTACAAATCAGTAGGGACAAGCGTTTATCGTGAGAACAAAAGGTCACAGGTCCCGGGACGAGTAAAATTCTGCCCCACTTTCTCTAAATCCTCTTCCTGTAATTAACTTATTTTCAAAGTCTTTCAATACATTGTAGATAATGCAAGAATACACAGCAATTCTTTTAGTTTAAAATGGCATTGCGCTGAAAAGTTCATGTCTGAAAATAATTAATTTAAAATTGATGATTTTTTTGAAAATTTCTTTTATTTACCTTTAACGGTCAGAAATGTGCAGGATAATCAAAATATCAATTTTTGTTTACTGCATTTTTTAAGGCCTCGCTTTATTTACATCACTGCAGATGAACCAATTTATTTTTGTAGTGCATGAAATGAAACTTAAAAGCATTTTTTGTGAAGAAGATTGCATATTAAATAAAATGTACCATGCGTAAAAGACGTTCATAGATGTAATAAAAGCAGCGGGAATACCTTTGTTTTAGTATTTTAAAACAAAGTTGGCTAGTAATGTCCTTCTCTTAGAGAATGGTTTATGTTATAAAGAAGTACAGTAAAATCTTTCGAAAGCGTTTGTGGAAACTGGTTTGCGCATAAAATATCAGTTAATTTTTTTTTTTGTAAGTCAGCTACGAAATATTTTCCGCGAACTCTATATACCCTCAGCCGATGGAGAACGGTAATTTTTAAAATACCAGTGCGGAGTTAAATAAATCTCTTGTGCAATTAAACATTTTTATACCGGCCGAGTCCTGGCCTTAATAGAATACAGTTGCTCGGTTTGTTACGGCCCGCGTCGAGTAATTAATTTAACATTTAAAACTTCAACCCGCCTAACCGTCCGGCAAACCGTACTCCTCGCAAAATAAACCAAAAAAGGCCGTAGCGAAACTGCGGGAAAAACAAAATCAAACAAAAATTCCAGCACGCCTCTCTTCATTTGAACTAAATAAAAAAAGAAAAGAATGAAAGAAAGAAACAGGAGAAAAAAGAATAAAGAACCACGCAAAAACACGTACACACACACTGAGCCTCGCTAAACTCCTTCAGCAGCTCGTTCAATTTAAACAATATTTTTAACCTAGAGAAATGGTAGCGAGCAATGAGCGCCGCAGCGTGAGAACCAACATGTTCGTTGGTTCGTTCGCTCCCCTCGGCTACAACGACGACGACGACGACGACGTTTTATATGACTCGAGCATTTTCCAAGAGCTTACCGTTTAGACTTCCAGCACTTGGCGCTACAGCAGTGGCAGCAGCAGCAGCAGCAACAGCAGAAGCAGCGAAAAGACGCGAGGCGCGTACTTTCACACCTGTCACCTGTACGTTTTATCGGAAAGACGTCGCGCGAGAGCCGAGGCGCCTAGGCTCCTACGGGGGCTGCCTCCTCCACCCTCCTACACACCTAGACCCTATCCCCCTCCCACCCCCACCCCTCCGCATTCGCCGACTAAAGTTAATTGACAGTGACATAACACGTATACGTGACGTACATGCGAACGCGACGACGCGTGTCACTTCTTCGGCGAAACTTTCGTTTCGCCTCGAGTTTATATAGCGTCGCTGTTGCTGTGTTGAGTGGATAGAACGAATTTTGAGTCCTCGAGTAACTACTGCCTGCGTATGTGTGTGTGTGTGTGTGTGTGTGTGTAGTTGGGTTCGAGCTCTTTGACAGTTTAGCCTCTTGATGGGAGCCTTGGCTTGTAGTCGATTATGAGACGGACTTGGAGAGCCTGCGAAATATGTCGATGGGTTTCTAACGACATACGCGTGTAAAGCAGATGTATGTTGGAGACTCGTTAGTTATACGCGTACCCTTATTTTTTTTAAAGTGTATAAAGCAGCGGTAGGAAAAACAGGTCTTGGGGAGAAGTTTTTAATTTTTGCTTTCGTGTCACGTAAAGCTTTAGGTCGTCCGTGTATATCGAAAAATACGTTTTCGTATCGATTTTCAGAGAATGCAATGCTGTAATAGGAATTTTTCCTTAGAGCTATACTATATTCTGTGTGTTGTGTGGATCCATTTCTAAACACTTTTGTTACTTCTTTTTACTTTGGTTTTTGTAGAAAGATTTGAACATTTTTTTATTTACAATATTTGCCAACTACTCACACCATTTCTCTAGAGTTCCTTTATTTATTCAAATTTTAAGATACCTTTTTCGCAACTCGATAACTTGATTAAACTAATCATTTTCATTTTAAAGCTTTTTAAAAGATAATTAAAGAAGATTGAAAAATATTATGATTACGTTTTAGTGCTATTTTTGTCGTGCTAAATTCGATAGCTGTTGCAATTACCGGCAAGTGCGTTAATTTCAGAAAATCCAATTAAAACATTCGATTTTCTTTCAAACATATACCATTATTAATGCTCATGGTTGTACGTGTCGTAAAGTATGCTTGTAAACTGTGCCTGGAATCATCCAAATTTACTACACAAAATCCGGATTTTCGTACTTTGTATAAGTTTCACTAAAATGTATAAGTTACTTCGACCGAGTGCAAAATTTAACGCATGCAGAGTTTGGATAACCTGAAAAAATTTTTTCAGACCATACACGGCTGGCTGCTCGCAATAATTAATACATATAGATCAATATTTGAATAACGGCTATACTGAACCACTTATAGTCACATTTTTTCTTTACTGAAAAAATCCAACGAGAATAGAAAAAAAGTAAAAATTTGTATATGTGACAAGATTGAGCACTGTAAAAGTTATATGAAAATGTCCATTTAGCGAAATACAAATGGTGCCAGTGCATGTCGCCTAATACGGGTAATTTGAGCGCTAGTAAATCTAAATCGATCAATCGGCGTGACTTGCAACTTGCGTGAAAGTGCAAAGTGTTCGCAGTGACATATCATTCAATGCGATTGCAGTAAAAGCGCCCGGAAGATGATATTCGTTAAAAAGATTTGTTGTATCATTTCATGTAACAACTTTATATACTATTATGTATTGACTACTACAAAAAAACTATTGAACATTACCGAAGATTATAGTAATAAAGACCCAGTACTCCGAATAATCATAGTCGTGTCAGAAAATAATTACGAAATTGAAGCTTATTGAAATAGGACTAGAGAAATATTCATATAATATTTATAAATTATACTAGTGTATTTTATAAAATCATATAGATATTTCGTTAAAGTACTGTTCTAAAGACTGACTTGGCTTTAGTAATTTTGTCATCTGTATGCAAACTTAATTTAAAGCAGAAAGCACATGACGCATAATATACATGACGATCAGTAATAACGATAAAAATTCCGTAACACAAAATATAGATGATTAAGTGCTCAAAACGTGGGCAACAATGCTGCCCTGATTTGCATGCTTTTACTTCATTCTTAAGAACTTGGAAAACAAGATGTGTGCTCTGCACGAAACTTATTTAACTGTAATTTATTGTTTTGAATTACATAAATTAGAGTTTATTTCTAATTTTGTCTCTTTACTACTTTGTTCATCACTTAAATCACATTATTAATTTATGTATGCTAATGGCTCTGTGTAATGTTGTTAGTACAAAAAGTCAGATCTAATATTTATTATTTATGATTGAAATGCAATGTATTGTCAATCAATTAGATTATATAATCGAAAATTTATTGCAATAAATGCAATCTTGTTAAAATCTATTATATACTAAAAAATGTTTATTAAAAAGTGTAATGTAATGCATTTTACTCTGGGTAAATAAATAAATAAATAAAATGCATTTATGTTTCGATTTTATATTGGCACGTATCAAATTCGTAAATAATGGTTGGTTATCCTGTAACTTACAAAAACAAAGGCGGATAAAAAAAATTGCACATATATATATATATATATATAT
>UELU01083283.1:0-11986 GCA_900490025.1 Megastigmus dorsalis
TTTCTGGGCTGAGCGCGTTCTATTTATGATCATTCTATCATCTCTAAAAGTTTCAAGTGAATTGGTTAATTTGTTAAAGAGAAAAGTTTGAAAAACCTAATGTTGGTAAAACAGGCGACTCCGGCATCCCCTTAACGGAAAACTGGAGGAGCATAGTTATCGACGATTACAGTTTCATACTTATTTCTTTCAATTTTTAATATTGTCGAATTTTTCGAGTAGAGCCCAATTCTTTGTAGTTCACAGACTTGGTCTCAACTTGAAAAATGTTAAAATATTGTAAATTGAGCGAAAAAATTATGAAACCGTAAACGTCGCAACTATACTCGTCCAGCTTCCTCTTAAGAGGAAAAATGTTAAAATATTAAAAATTGAACGAAAAAAGTATGAAACTGTAATCGTCGATAACTATGCTCCTCCGGCTTCCCGTTAAGGGGGTGTCATATGGAAAAAATTACTACTTTACCGACAGCCTAAATTTAAACAGTAATGTACTTCATATACATATAATAAAAAATATAGACACTTCTACCTGAAAAAGCTAAGCAGACAAAGTTTTATTTGAATTTAGTACTTAATTTTAGACAAAACTTTGACCAAGTTATCACCGATAATTAATTGTTAGTGAAACAGCTTATCAGTACTCCAACCGCGACGTCCCTTTAACAAACTAAAATAAATCTATGTGCATGATACCTATAAAGTTATCAGCTAGATTTTCAAATGATTCGAATTTTGTATTCTGCAAGAGTTAACGAGCAGTGGATGCATTCTCACTAGGTATAAAGGTGTAAAATTATTTTCGAGTGAATTCCGCGAAAAAATAAAACCCATTTATGTAATATATATATATTCTATCTTACAAAGAGCCTAGTCTTAATTAATTGACCCTGACTCTAATGTTGACCTTAACAACATTCTTAGTTTACGCTCCAGACTCTCAAGTTACGTAAACATGTTCATCGATCGAAACCCACGGCGTATAATATAATAAGCTTCCAATTAGTGCAGAATCACATCATTCATCCTCGTGCCGCTGGAATAGAAAGCAATATTGAATAATTCACAAGATACATCATACGAAAGTATTCTGCGCGAGCATCCCTCGGTGATGGGTATCTCGTCGGGTGCCGCTTGGACGCCCTCATTTGGTGACGTCATCGGGGATGTTAGCCTCTTCTCTCTCCGTGTTCCGCGGCACAGTCGGCGCGCGCACGCCGCACACAGAGCGAGAAGGGTAGTAAAGGGTGGCCGAATAGCGCGGGTGCCAGGGTCGGCGCGCGTGCTTTGCGGGTTAGTGGAGCAGAGGCGCGCTGGTCGGCCGTACGCGTCGCTGCTCACTCTCTCTCACTCTCTCTCTCTCTATCGCGTTCGCTCTTCCCCCTTTCATGAGTCACTCGCTCTCCTGCGTGTTCCCGGAAGACGTGCAGGAGGCCGATGAGAGAGCCACAAGCTTGGATAGTGCCACAGCGGGATGGCCCTGATCAGGTGCTGCTTCGAGGCCGAGGCGCCGGACTTTTTCGAGTCCGTCGTGAGCAAGTGCACCGATCCAGGATGTGAGTTGCTTCCAGTTCCTCTCATCTTTTTTTTTGTCGCTTTACCCTCTGCAGTTCCTCTTCTCTGCTGCCCCCCTTTGTCCCACCGCTTTGTCCCGTTCTAGCGGAGAATGAGATTCTATCGATGCACACGCCGGGCTTCCTTCGCGGGTGCAGTTTACTCCAGATTGCCTATTTTCTCTCTTCGCTGACTCTCAAAGACATACCACGTTTTATCGATTGATTATCTTTCATCGAACTCGTGACCTTAAAAAAAAGGCAGATCATCGTTATTATTGTTGCTCCATCTTTTCGTGCCGATACCTCTTGACGCGGCACTTTCCTTTCGGCAACAACTTTTTCGCCGAGCTAATCGTATTGCGGCTCTATTCGTTCACACGTGCTTATGTATACGTATATAGAATACTATGACGTCAAAGCTATTGAGATCAAAAAGGTTCAAATATGCTACCGTATTATTTTTGTTCACTTGAACACTTTGAGATTACTTATACCTTTTAGGATATTGATTTACGAGCTTACTTAGTTGCAGGCTATCTGTAAGCTTTTCTATATATATATATCTCCTTTTCATTCTTTTTTAAATCTATACATAAGTATAGCAACATTTTAAACAGGAATGATTTCAAAGATTTTTTGTGAATATATAGTAAATGTATAAATATTAGTCATAGATTGAAGCAACAAGTGCATCTTGTTGTTAAACATTTTATATAAATATCTTTTAATTACTTTGCTGAGGTAGTGAATATACAGCATATATAGGTATATCAACATTTTATTGGATCAACCACAAACGTGGGTGTCACGCATGTTAGTATACTACAACTGCTTGTGTGTGTGAATGTTTTGAACAATCACTCCCTATTTAAATTTTACCTAGCTAGTGTAATTAACTATTAATTGTTTTATTATTTAATTCATAATCATGATCGTCATCTGCAATAATTTATAATATCTAACTAATCGCTTCTAACTGCTCCGTTCTGCTTTAGTTATTACAGAAGTACATATTTTAAGAGAACTTCCAATAATGCAAAACTATATCATTTTTATTATTCACTTATTTTTTTTTTTATAAAATACAAGACGAAAGAAATTAAATATTATTTATATCACACATACATATTTCAAATAAAAAGTGAGCACTTTAAATGTTTAAATAAAAAACATAATTTTAATCAAGTCAATTGACATCAATTCGTTCATTTGTTCGCTTCAGTTATTAGCTATCAGAATAAATTATTTCCGAACCAGTGCCTTAGTTCCACTTATAATTATTTTCGCCCAATTTATTTAAATTCTTATCGCGCAGTAAACATACTGTGATGCCTTTACTGAATAATGTCATTATCTGCTTAGAAGTTGATTTCAATTTTGAACAATACTTGATTTTCTAAGCAGCATTTAATAACCAGATTAAAAACTAGGCAGCACTATTAGCAATTAACTGTGATGTATTGAATAAACAACCATACGTAGTCAAGTGTTACTTATTGATCAATTTCTGTCAAAGCAATTTATGGTTAAACCTTCAAATTGCTGGAAACACTCTAACCAGTTTCAATATTTGCTCTTCAAATAATACTAACACTCGTAAATGTTTACGCCCATGATTAATGTTCTGACAAAAAGATGGATATCAAAAGCGATTGAAAATAAACAATAACGTCCAATTCACATTTTGTGAATCATGTCAATAAATTTCCAAAAATATTTTACAACAATATCTATAAAATAGTAATATAATAAATGTTATGTCGTAAGGAGATTCGTTGTTAAAAGCCAAATGAATTAGTAAATAAATTGTTACTATTACATATTTCTAAATAGATGCTACTATATTTTCATAATTAATTGCTTATTTAATATCCACGTTGATACCTACTAGCTATTTAAATACGAACTAACTGATTTAATGTTGTATTACTGCACTATACTCTGATCAATATGGCCGGGACATAACTCACCGCAAATTTAAGTACTTCTTGACCTCGCTACATTTACCGTAAGCAGGACACCAAATTTTAGGGAAAAAATACTTAAATTTAAAAAGCCATAACATGGTTTTATTTATCTACTTTCATTAGATTTACTTGGAAAATCGGAAATCTTCAAATTATTACAGAAACATAAAAATGTTGCAAATTAAAAAAAAATGTAAAAATTAGGCATGAAAATATTTTTTGTATTTGACTTATTTAATAACAATTGGAGATGAAAGATTTATCTTTAAACTGCTTTTTTAATTGACTTATAACTATTTAGGTTTCAGCAGAGATTGACAGACAGAAAATTGAAATAGAAAAATTCCAACGAGGTTTTAAAAGAAGATATCAATAACACATTTTTCATAATAATTATGATCTAGAAAGTATTTGCTAATTTATTTGAAATTGCGTTTTTAGAACAGTCATTTTTTTTGAAAAAAAGAAACTATAACCTGTTTAAATCAATGCCTTTCAATAATTCTGCGACACCAATAATGAAAGAATGAGACTTTAAATTATTGGAAACACTGATGTGGATTTTTTTCAAGACGTTATATAATAAGTTATAACGTTACAAGTGATGAAGAGTAATTGGATATTTAGACGTAATGAGTTAAGGGTATGCGCTATGATCGGGAAGATTCCTACCTTACCGGTTTTTGCATTTAACGAAATATATAGATATAGACTACTTTTGTAAAAAACTCTGTCATCACCTAATTTTTATTCAAATTTAATTTATTTCCAGTTTATTTGATGAAATCCCATCCACAATTCACAGAGATCTTTATCTCCGAAATTTTCGACGACAAAAATCTGTGGATGCAGTTTCATGAAACTCCAACCACGTAATATTTAGATCATTACCGAGATGGTGATAGAGAGATTTTTTTCAAAAATTAATCTTTATCTTTATATATTTCTTACAAGAATCCGTAAGTTAGGAATCTTTCTGGCTATAGCACATTTAAAAATGTACATAGCAATTTTTTGCATTTCAATAACTGCAGTTAATAATTGTTTGAAATACTACAACCAAACTGCTAAATATTTACTTTTTTATTAATATTATTTATTACATTCATTAAAAATTCATTTACTGAATCTCTTACATTTATTTTAAATAATTTTTTTTTTGGTGTATCTATAGGGAGGACTTGCTCAACCAGAGCTATCGACTGGTGCAAGAAGGCCACTATAGGCAAAAAAGAAAAGTTACAGGAACAGGAACAGCTATAAGAATAACATTAGTTGATATATCTATATATTATATGAAGAACAGGAACAGATACAAAGAATAAGCGCCCTACTGTTCCTGTTCTTCATATATACATATAAATATACCAACTAATGTTATTTTTATAACTGTTCCTATCCCTGCTCTTTTTCTGTTTGCCTGTAGGGGTCTAGAAAGAAAATTTCAAAAAGAGGGGGAGGGAATTTTGAAGATTTACTCATCTAACAATTATATTATAGTACACAACAATTATATATACATATTCATACTAGTGCTCCTAAAAGTATAAGGAAAGATTCACGACACGCGGTCGAGCTGCGATCAGATGATGCTTATACGAATATCCGTGCGACGTATACATATATATAGTTAATATAGGTAATTGCACAATAAATAATTACCCAATAACCCAATAACCCAGGTGACCCATAACCGGCCTAGCTCACCTACTATCAGGCTAAGCAGAACATAAAATCCTCATAAAAGACTCATGTAGTGTTTGTTTCTTGTTCATGGGTTCTTCCATAAATTCATATCTCAATCGGAGCTACTACCTCTATCCCCATATTCAAAGAAAGCTATATAGTATATGGAAATCGACGGAAATTGGTGTCCTATTTTCCGTTTACAAATTTAGACCAATTACACTGAAATTAGTTGCGTACTCGTTAGAAGCCGTCATTAGGCCCTGAACACTTAAAAAGGAACAGGAACAAATATAGAAAATAACATTAGTTACTACATGTATACCCTTCCTTATATTTATTTCTGTTCCTTTATATACACATTGTTAATAGCATCATGTCATTATGGTAATGACACTATACTTATAAATTATAAAAAATGTGTACCGTGAACTTTATTATACTCATACTGCTACTGATTAAAGCACGAAATATAAATGAGTTTAAATTTTACAAATTAAGTAATTAGAGAATGAGAATTATGATAATTTAACATTTATTTTAATGCCCATATTAAATATAAATATTATATTAATATGAATTTATCATTATTGATAAATAATTATTGATAAATAATGATAAATTGTGCATAGTAATTAATCACTTCAAAAAATTCTAACTTCAAAATTTACCTACGCTCATTTAAAATGTTTTTATAACAGTGTAATACTTAAATGTATTTCAAATGCTTCAAATGTATTCTTTATTTGTCAAAATACCTAATACTCGACCTAATATCTATGTTTTAAATCTTCTGAAAATGATACATCGAATAATTACATTTTTGGTATGTAACATAAAAAATTATTCTTAAGATTAGCATGGTGAAATGATTTATTAAGTATAAAAAATGTTGATTTGCGTTACTGCATAGCGTCTCTTATAAAATCAAGGTATCGGTAAACATTGGTGTAAACATCTGGGTAGCCTGCACCACAACGTATTACCCACGAAGTAATTCCAATGACTTTCCCATTTTGAACTAAGGGACTACCGCTATCGAACTGAAAATAAAGAAAATTAAGCATAAACAATTTCATATGAAGGTTACAGTTAGGAATTAAATAAAATAAAAATTACATAGCACAATCCCGATTCTTTGCTGGAGAATCCACAAATCTGATTTTCAAGCAAATCCATAACTTTTTCCCTTAAACGAGGCGCGCATTCATTATGTGGAACAATATTAATTCGTAAAAACTGAAGAATGTCATCTGCTCTAGTCGTGGTATCCACATCATTTGTAAAGGCACTCCATCCAGTAATTGAAGCTTTTGTATTTTCCACTACATCAGAGTCTGGTAAATCAATTGGCTTTTCATTCTCTGAATAAGATATTTCCGAATCAAGCTAAGAAAATGAAAAATGATTGATTATTTTTTTTACCATTTGTCAACATTAGTATTATCAAAATAGAACTTTACATAAAAACTTTCGGTTTAAAATAAATGTCATTTAACAAAACTTACGATAACCACCGCAATATCGTGGACCCAACTGTATGAAATGCTATTAACGAAATTTTTGTGGGTAATAATGTCTTTGACATGATGCACCTTTCCTCCTTTCGATAACCTGTTCGAGCCACTTACAACTGTTATGTTTTTATACAAATCTGTGGGAAATTTGTTACTATTGAGATAAAAGCAGTGCGCTGCACTCAAAATATGACGCGGGCTTATTATAGCTCCTCCACAAAAATGCGTGTTGCTGAATCGAATAGAAACCATATGCGGGAATCTATTGATTTGCGCGTCAGTCCCACCAAATACGCGTGATTGGCGACTTGCTCCTAAAATAAAGAATAAATAACTAATATTAACATAGCATTATTAGTTATGCATGTATTATATCGGGTTGCAAATATATTTATTTAAAATTATAATTGAAATCATGATTAAGCTCTGTTTTAATAATAAGATAACAACACAATAATAAAGTTAATAATTATTATCGTTATCTAATTCATTATTTTATACAATATATTATATCATATTATTAATAAGGGTTTAAAATTTGAATTCGGAGTGCGATTGTTTTAAATATATTACCAATAATAAATATGTCTATAAAATTTTTTTTGAAAGTATATTTATGATGTATAAAGTTCAGATTTTTGTTTATAATTTAAGTAACTGATGCAATACCTATAATAATTATCTAGATAATTACTCTAACCATGTTTCTACGGTTATAGTTAATCACGTTATGTATCATATAATTCCAAATATAGACATCTCAAAATCTAAAAACCTTATGAGAATAATTGAAAACAGTAATTACATAAAACAACTGAACTTCTATAAAAGCGCTGTCAATATTGATATAAATAGAAATGTAACATCCTTTAAATAAAAATTAAATTTTTATAAACAACTTTAGTTAATTATACTCAGGAGAGGCAGTTCCAATATTCTTTGATCAAAATTGCAGTCCAGAAGTTTAAAAAAAAACTGAATACAATCTGTATTAGTCACTACATTGTTTTAAGTGTATTTTAAGAATATTATTTTGTTAAACTACTTGTTTCATATTGCGGTTCTAATGTTAAATAAAATCCATGATCTTTAGAATTCTTACATTTTTTCAAAATTATTAAAATAGTAATTTAATTAGATAAGATTACCATTACCATTGATTGAAGTCGCAAGGACAAACACAAGTAATACACTTAATCGTAGCATAGTTTAAACGAACTTCTACTTTACAAATTCATTGTGATGGCTGATTTATACTTTTTCAAACACCAATTAATAATTATTATTGATAGTCAAAACAAACATTTAATGTCAACTGTGAAATTTATTTGACAGAAACTTGTATTGAAAAATAAGTTATGACTATGTAGCTAATGAAGAGCGAATTGCAGTTGAATAGAGTTGAAAGCGTCAAATAGATCTTTCGCAAATAAACCATTCACAATAACTTCAACTAAGTATACTTAAAGTAATTCAATTCAATTAATTCAATATCCATTAATTTATGCATGTCATGACATAAAAATTAATTATAGCGGAATATTTTACTTTCAATTACTTTCTTATCAAGATGTATATACATCGTATCACGTTGACTTGTCGTGTAATGCTCAGTGACAATATTTAAATTATTTTTTTGAAAAAATTTCCCGATTTTCTAAAAAAAATTATTTTTTCTGCCTAGCGGCCCGAAAGTACCACTTTCCCGGTCGGGGCCGGCTTGAAACAGTGGTAATTTCAGCCTCGCTAGGCAGAAAAATAGTATACACACCACGGGAAGTAAAAAAGAATGCCTAGGTGTGTAATAAACTATTTTTATCTTATCATTCAATATATAAAAGATGTTACTAGATTATCATAATTATAATATAGCAGGAATTTTTCAAATTTCTGAAGTTTGACAGTCAAAGTATGAAGTCACTTATTTACTCTACGCGTATTTCGACGTGCATGATGTTTGTATAATATTAGCCATCGATACAAACATAAATAAGTTATTAATTACAGTCCTCTACCCACAATGAACCGAAAACATTTTCAGAACATCACGCATATTATTATACTTACATAATGCATTACGAAATAGCAAATTGTTTGCAAAAAGGATCAGTGTTGTTAATTGTAGAGGAACAGGTATTATATTCTAAATATTTGGAATTTAACATATAGGTACAATATATCTATATATTCGTATGTTGTCTGACTGCATTTAGAACTGATCTACTTATACTGGTTTTATTATATACACTGACCTGTTAAAAACATCAAGCTGGATATTCTGTGGATGTATTATGGTTGGATTCCTAGCAGGATCCTGCTGGATTTTCTAAGTGATCCGAATGGATATTTCCAGGTCGTATATTTTTAGAAATAATGACGAAAAATTGAAGTACGCAAAGTTTCAATGCATACTTGGCACCATGCGGATAATAAACCCCAAACTGGGGAATTGAGCTTATTATAGCTGCTTATTAAATATCTATTTATTTCTGATTATTGAAAACAACACGAATTGAATATTTATACGTAATTAAACAAAGAATTTGCTCTTGTAAAATATTCTGGTAGGCATAAAACAATTTTAAAAGACTCGATCTCCACGATACATGTTTTTTGCTCATGTGTTCCGTCCCTGGCAGTCTTCTCCTAGCGTGTCACTCGTGAGTCGGTCGTATTTATCTTTAAAGAAGCACTTTAATTGTAGTCCAGTCGAATTAGGCTGAAAAGAAATCCACTTCGTAAAAAACTTCATCCTTATTAGAAAAA
Source organism: Megastigmus dorsalis (assembly GCA_900490025.1). Lineage (NCBI taxonomy): Eukaryota > Metazoa > Arthropoda > Insecta > Hymenoptera > Megastigmidae > Megastigmus > Megastigmus dorsalis. Next base: position 9,493 of record UELU01083283.1, read on the forward strand.
AAATATATCGTTATTGTTGTAAACCAAAAAAATGATTTTTTGCAAATACTATTTTAAGTTAGTTAATAAAATATTAGTTAACAGTCATTAAAAATCTAAGAAATAAATTTAAAATCACTAAAACTCACGTTTACCTGTACGAGTTCCGATTAAGATAATAACGAAAAAGAAGCTATATGGGAAGAAATTTTTAAAAGTCCCAAATTGTATGTATTGAAGTGTACAGTTAAACATGCAGTATTTTGCTAGGTACCCCAAATTGAAAAAAAACGTTTAATTTACTCTATTAGTATCCTCAACGAATATAGATGCTCTATATTCGTTGAAAATCTCGGGTTGAAATCCTGATGGAGATATCCCAATAAGCACACTTTTCAGAAGAAAGAATATTCTATAAGTAATCTTAGATGTCCTCAAAATAATATTACTTACATAATTGTATTAGCGTTCAAAAAGTATTTTTTTTTAGAAATACCATTTTATTTTTATCACATTATAAGATTATTACTTTTATATTTAGTATTCAAAAATTATTTATAAAACATTCTTTTTTTGTAATTTATATGGTAAAGAAACGCTCAACAAAAAAGTATTTAAATATAATGCTATATTTCCTCAGAAAACAACTCTTATAAAATTTAAATATTATTAGAAAAGTATATAAATATTATAAAAATTTGTTTCAGAAACTATTGCATATAGTGATACCCAATTTAATGAAAATGGAGTAAAAGACGCTATTAAAAGATGGCTTAATAATGCCAAAACAAGGAACTCAAACAGAGTGGATCGATGCTAATTTCTCGATGATTACTTTTTTTAAAGTTTTTAAAGCTTTTTTTTAATTTATTTTTAATGCCATTAAAAATTAATATATAATTATTAAAGAAAAAGAAAAAGAAAATAAAAATTATACGTGTGTAAAGCTTTATTTAACTAAAAAGAACTTATTTAGAACTTCGTGGTTTATTCACTTATAAATAGTAGATTAAGTACTTTGTTAGTGAATAAACCATCACTTTTAAAATGATGCATTTCTAATTTAGTCTCAAAAAATAGTACATTACACATCCAGGGAGGAAAAGTAAGAATGGTCGCAGATCGCATGGAAATCGCCTTCGGCTCGGGTGACAAACATGCGATCTGAGGCATTCTTGTTTACTTCCCATGGTGTGTATACTATTTTTTTGCCTAGCGAGGCCGAAATTACCACTGTCTCAAATCGGCCCCGGGAGAGAAAGTGGCACTTTCGGCCCGCTAGGCAAAAAATGCATTTTTGCACAAGCTGTAATGAAGATACAGAACTGACTAGTGATTTTCGGCACACACTTTTATACTTCTTTCAGACATACTTATACTGAATATCAAACCGTTTACTCAAAAAGTTATTCGAAAATTATAAACGCTCAATTTTCAACGGTATTGCTAAATTATATAAAAATTTATTAACCGTTCTCTATATTTCTTAAATATAAGTATATCATTTGATAGTTGGAGTTTCATGCAACGCTATATTTTTTTCCTAAGGATTAATTTTTTCATCTCTCATTGGTCTAAATAGATTACCTATAATCTTCATTTCTCACGCATAACGCATTACTCATTATTAGTCATTGTGCATGTCATGCGCTGAGACAGTTAGAGAATAATCTGCTGGCAGCAGAGATTAGTAAGAGATTGCCAGTGAGGTACGGCGAACCCGTGCCAGTCCAATTGTGCCGTGAGCTAGTGGATTATCTGAAATAAAGTTATTTTGATTCCAAGCATTTGCATCTATTAGTACAGTAACGTTTGTGTACTACAGAGATTCCAGGATCGGAACTTTGAGGGCTCCAAGGTTGGAATGTAGGAAGTACAACCTTCTTTGAACTGCAGCACTACTAATCTCGACTTGTAAAAACCATATATTTGGTACTGAACCAATACAGGAGTAATTTATACTTTTAGATCACCATAGCTCGGGTTCTAATAATACCAAATTTTGGTTTTATGATGTAAATGACTCGGTTGCAGTAGTAGATTAGCGCCTTGCCTGCGGTAATTTTTGTTACCGAGGTTCGAATCCCCTCATCTCGGAATGAGTGTTTTTTCAATTAATCTTACTAATTTTTTTTTAACGTTTTGAACGTTACTCTAATCGATCGTTTCTTTTAATTACTACATTCCTTTCTGTTTATACTGTTTTATAAACAATTATAATAAAAAATAGAAAGACAGTTTACCGTTAAAACAATCACAATGTGAGAAATACTAATGACAATGAACAAAGGAATCATTAGTATTCCAAAAAGCACTTTTGAATGCATTTGTTACATTATGTAATCATGACATTCTAATATAATTATACTTCCTCATTTCTCATATTTAATTTTTATTATATTATAGTATTATTTAATGAAATATTATTGAAATGTTACCCACTGAAAATTTTAAATATCTTTGAATATTATTTTTATAAGTACATTTTCAGTACGAGGGAAAATAAGGTTAAAAA
>UELU01083304.1:1023-12175 GCA_900490025.1 Megastigmus dorsalis
ATGTTATTTATACCTTTGAATAGGAAATTTTTCCCGCTTTCCATTTCTGTAATAAAAAGGGGGGGTTCCCATTGAAAAAATTCGACTTAACCTTCAAATGATCCTGAAGGTCAAATCCAAGGTCAAACTTAAGGTCACGATCGGATGTGCCGTTTGATTTGCGGAAACTTTTGTATTTAAAGTTTTTTTCTAGCGCCACTAGTTTCCAAGATTTTCAGGGGTATCCATACTTTTGGAACACTCTGTATAACTAGAATAATGGAAAAAATCATTATTTCGTGAGTTTGAATTTTTGCGATTTTATTCCTTAAATGCTTGTAACTTCTTTATTTTTTAGATTTTCTGCTTGAAAATTTGTTTTTAAGCGCGCACTAGTACGCCCATCCGACCGCTGGGCGGCGCAGGCGCAAACGTTAACGGAAAAGCATTCTTTAGGATACATATAGATCCGCGAGAATCTGACTAGTTGGCCTTCGAGTAAGCTAGCTCTGGCGGTCTAGCTCGCTCGATCTCTCATGTGAGATAGGTGTTTTCGCCTTTCTCACCTTTTGTAAAAAGGCTTGGTGGTTTCGCCATCCTTTAAAGAGACTGCAAGGAGTTGAGCTACAGTCTCCCACCCCCTGTGTGTAACCACACTGTGTGTTACGTAAGTCTAATTAGACTACCGTACCGTACTGTTACCTGTCTGCAACGCCACCACGTGAGGGCGTTTTGCTAACCACAGCCAGCTAGGGTGATATCGGTCGCACAGTTGTAGTTAGGCGCGTTGTTCACATTTCGTATTTGAACGTTCTTAGTATTAAGATAATTATTAAGTTTCATTTACTACAATTATTAGTATAATCTTATATTATATTAAAGTGAATCAACTTTTTGTGTTCTCCGGTTCTCCGGTTCTCCGGTCTCCGGATCACCGATTAAGATGTAACTAATTTTTTACTAATGAGAACTACGTAACAATAACAATAACAAATTAGTGTTTACATTTTTTATTGTTTCATTGATTATGGTTACCCATTTTTGGTTGTTTTTTTATTCTTTTATATGGTATTCATTTTTTTTTGTGTTTTCATTTATTATAGTGTTTTCATTTTTTATGGTGTTCTCATTTTTTATGGTGTATTCGATTTTTTATGTTTTCATTTTTTATGGTACTTCCATTGTTTATGGTGTTTTCATTTTTTATGACGTTTTTATTTTTTATGATGTTTTCGATTTTTATGGTGTTTTCATTTTTTATGGCGTATTCATTTTTTATGGTGTTTTCCGTTTTTATGGTGTTTTAATTGTTTATGGTGTTTTCGTTTTTATGGTGTTTTCATTTTTTATGGCGTTTTCAATTTTTATGGTGTTTTCATTTTTTATGGTGTTTTCCTTTTTTATGGTGTTTTCATTGTTTATGGTGTTTTCGTTTTTATGGCGTTTTCGTTTTTTATGGCGTTTTTTTATGGTGTTTTCATTTTTTATGACGTTTTCATTTTTTATGATATTTCCATTGTTTATGGTAATTTCGTTTTTATGGTGTTTTTATTTTTTATGGTACTTCGATTTTTATAGTGTTTTCATTGTTTATGGTGTTTTCGTTTTTTATGGTGTTTTAGTTTTTTATGGCGTTTTCATATTTTATGGTGTTACGTTTTTGTGATGTCTCATTTCTTATGGTTTTCTCATTTTGTATAGTTTTTTTGAGTTTATGGTGTTTTCGTTTTCTTTTTGTTTTCATTTTTTATGGTACTTCCATTGTTTATGGTGATTTCGATATTTATGGTATTTCGATTTTTATAGTGTTTTAATTTTTTGGCGTATTCATTTTTTATGGTGTTTTAGTTTTTTATGGTGTTTTATTATGGTTTTTTCGTTTTTTATGGTGTTTTCATTTTCTATGGCGTTTTTATATTTTATGGTCTTTTGATTTTATGGTGTTTTCATTTTTTATGGCGTATTCATTTTTTATGGTGTTTTAGTTTTTTATGGTGTTTTTTTTGTTTTTTCGTTTTTTATGTTGTTTTCATTTTTATGGTGTTTCCATTGTTTATGGTGTTTTCGTTTTTATGGTGTTTACATTTTTTATGGTTTTTTCATTTTTATGGTGTTTCCATTGTTTATGGTGTTTTCGCTTTTATGGTGTTTACATTTTTTTGGTGTTTTCGTTTTTTATGGTATTTTCATTTTTTATGGTGTTTAAATTTTTTATGGTGTTGTCATTTTTTATGGTGTCTTCATTTTTATGGTGTTTTCATTTTTATGGTATTTTTATTGTTAATGTTGTCATCATTTTTTATGGAGTTTTCATTGTTTATGTTGTCTTCATTTTTTATATTGTATTCATTTTTATGATGTTTTCATTTCGATGGTGTTTTCATTGTTTATGTTGTCTTCATTTTTTATGGTGTCTTCATTTTTTATGGTATCTTTATTTTTATGGTATTTTCATTTTTTATGGTGTTTTCATGGTTTAAACATCTTTATTCGATTTTTCTCTATGTGAAGCGTTTCGTCCCAGAACTGTTATTTGGACTCTTCAGTAAGACTTTTACAAATTAGATTTAATATTTCATTATTGTTTTCAGCGCATGCATTAACATGCTGCTGCCTTTTTGTAATTTTTTTTTTGGTTTTCGGAGCATGCATTTATTAAAATGCTACTGCCGTTCTATAATATTTTATTATTGTTTTCAACACATGCATTAACATGCTGATGCCGTTACGTAATTTCGTTTTGGTTTTCGGTGCATGCTATAACATGCTGCTGCCGTTTCGTAATTTTTTTTTGGCTTTCGGCGCATACATTTATTAAAATGCTATTGCCGTTTTATAATATTTTATTATTGTTTTCAGTGCATGCATTAACATGCTGCTGCCGTTTCGTAATTTTTTTTGGGTTTCGGCGCATGCTTTAACATGCTGCTGTCGTTTCGTAATTTTTTTTTTGGTTTTCGGCGCATGCATTAACATACGGTTGCCATTTGGTAATTTTTTTTGGTTTTCGGCGCATACATTTATTAAAATGCTATTGATGTTCTATAAAATTTGATTATTGTTATCAGCATTATGTATTATTTTATTTACAATATTTCTTTGTATACAATGTTTTTAGCGTAAATTTTGTGTTTGTGCTTTAATTTGTCGAATTTGTTGAAGTTAATATTTCTGCTTGATTTGAATATTTCATAAATTTTTTCACTGATAATCTTGTAATGAAGTTGCGATGATATTTGTAGGAAAGGATGGGCTATCTCCTACAGAACGTGATATTGTTATATATTGAAGACATGAAAATCCAATTAGTATTCCTTGAATAAGTAAATACACTGACCCCATGACATATCCACTTATTTATCCAAACGGAGGATACGGATTGATGTCTAATATGAAATGTAAAAATGAAAAGAACACTATTTCAAATTTACAATTTTATAATTATAGATGTTCTTATATTAATCTTATATTAATAATATTTCATATTCATACACAAGGTTTAAATTGTGCATAACATATAGGCACAGTTCCATGTACAATCTTATATTAATAATAATTTAAATTCGTACAAGGTTTTAATTGTGCATAACATAGGCACAGTTCCTTGTACAATCTTATATTAATAATATTTCAAATTCATATACAAGGTTTTAATTGTGCATAATATAGGCACAGTACCTCGTACAATCTTATAATAATAATATTTCAATAATCAGAAGGTTTTAATTGTGCATAACATAGGCACAGTTCCTTGTACAATCTTATGTTTAATAATATTTTCAAATCATACAAAGTTTTAGTTGTGCATAACATTGGCACAGTTTCTTGTACAATCTGATATTAATAATATTTTAAATTCATACAAGGTTTTAATTGTGCAGAACATATAGATACAGTTCCTTGCGCAGTCTTATATTTAATAATATTTGAAATACATATATAAGGTTTTAATTGTGCATAACAAATAGCACTGTTCCTTGTAAAATTTTATATTAATAATATTTCAAATTCATATACACGGTTTTAATTGTGCATCACATAGGCACAGTTCCTTGTACAATCTTATATTAATAATATTTCAAATTCATATACAAGGTTTTAATTGAGCTTAACATATAGGCACAGTTCCGTATACAATCTTATATTAATAATATTTTAAATTCTAAAATATTTTAAATCATCTGACCATGACTAAACACTGGTGTTGGTAGGTAGATACCAACTTCATTGTACGATTGCCCTTGTGATTTATTTTTTGTCATTGCGAAACCTAATCGAATGGGAAATTGTTTTCGGCGCATATTAAATGGTATTTCTTCTTTAGATGGTGACCAACTTATTCTCAGAATTAACACTAATTTTCCAACATTTTTTCAAGTTAATATTTCTGCTTGATTTGAATATTTCATAAATTTTTTCACTGATAATCTTGTAATGAAGTTGCGATGATATTTGTAGGAAAGGATTGTCTACCTCCTACAAAACGTGATATTGTTATATATTCAAGACATGAAAATCCAATTAGTATTCTTTTAATAAGTAAACACACTGACCCCGTGACATATCCACTTATTTATCCAAACGGAGGATACGGATGGATGCCTAATATGAAAAGTAAAAATGAAAAAAAAATTTTTTCAAATATTACAATTTTATAATTATATATTTTCCATAAGAAGTGAATTTAATCCATATCTTAATTTGGGAAAAATTTCTCAACAGGCAATTATTGATGCATTTGTAAAAGTTGAAAGCTCAAGAGTATATATTATAAGAAAAAATCAAAGTGTTTTAATCTACCTATATTATTCGCTGATACTGTAAACAGAATAAAATTTTGTCCTACCCATTGTCGCAAGACATTGTTTCAAAAATATACATAGGCGTACATACTCTGCAATCTCGGATATGCTTCAATATATCAATTTGGTTTCAAATATTATTTATTTTTTACAGACTTTAAACTTTTAAAAATCCTTACGAAGTGTATAATTTAAATTTTACAATATTTTAAAGGTATCAACTTATATTTAATATAAAATTCATATTTTACAGATTGTAATTATAAAAATCACTTATTTAAAATGTATTATGTTGAACTTGACCATCTTCGAAATGCAGCCGAGCGAGCGTAAGCGAGCGAGCTTTTTTTTGCTTGTATAATTATTAAGATTTATTTAATACAATTAGTAGTGTAATATAATTAAGTTTCATTTGAATTCGCGAATGTTCGACAGACGGTTTTCCGAACATGCTCTTTTATAACGGAGTACCGAACTCAATCATTGTAGATAGTTTAATTGTTATTATTATTGAATAAATATTCAGATTATTATTACATATTAAATCTCGAGTTAAGAGTCTATTTCAAACCTACATCATCCTCCGGGAAAAGTTATCTGCAGTCCTAGTACCACCCGTCTGTGGGACATGACCCGCACGTGGAGTACGTTGCACTAACTGCGACCTTAGTGCATACCTAAAGTTACAGATTGTTTATAACTTTCCAGTAACCATGCTTTTAATACATACATACACATTGCGAACGGTGCAAATTGATTTATAACGTATAACGTATGATGTTTACAAAATATATTCATATTTGCATATAATCTCCACAATGCAGGGAAACTCCAATCTTTGAGATTTTTAACTTTAGATAATATTTTCTATCGTGCTTTTTTTCTTTTTAATTCCTTTGAGAAAAACGGGTCTGGCGTTTGGTACAGGTTAAGATTTGAACTACATAAGATAGACTGACATCTTTACACAAAATTTGACACATTTATAGTAAAAGAGTCAAAACCTTTTCTATATCTACCATAGTTTATTTGTCGGTCTTTGTCAATCACTATAAACCCATGTTTTTCATTATTCCAAAATTTTGAACATAATGGTCTAAATCGTGGAAAACTCATATCTGAATTTTCATGATTACCGTATATATGCTTTAGATTAACATAATTTTGACGAAAAATCATTAACAGATTTACATTTTCTCTTACAAGATGTTTTAGAACGTGAGCGTACGATTGGCAAAGATAAAATCGTTATGGATTCAGTCGAAGGATGTACCAATGTTGATTACATAGACGAATTAGAAACTCTCATAAAACCCACAGAAATTCGTTACATCTCTATAATTTCAGGTGCACGTGTGTGCATCTTCTTATCAAGTGAGTCCTCAGTTGAAAAATTAGTTAAACAAACTATACAAGTAAAAAATTTAAATCTTAAAATAAGGCCATTAATGGAAAAAATATAAAAGGGTGGTCATATCTAACGTCAATCCGGTAGTTCCAAACACGATTATTTTTGATGCGTTAAAACGGAAAGGCATTAGTCCGATCTCTAACATACATAATTTAAGAGCGGGATTAACAAAACCAGGAAGAGCCCATATACTGTCGTTCAGACGCAAATGTTATATCAAAGAGAAGAGTTTTCTGCCAGAATCTCTACAAATCTTATGTAAACAAAGCGAAAGTTGCAGACAAAAACCACGTAGAAAAAAAATAATATCTCCAGAAAAAAAAGCTCGCAATCGGATATCTCTGACTCTGAAAGTAATGCAAATACTAGTGAACTACTCCTCCTAGCAAAACTTGCACTCGAAAATTCAACAGATAAACTAATTATAGACTTTACTAAATTTGAAGAGTTTTTCGCCGCTACTTATGGTGTTCACGACGTTTTAAAATTCTCCATGAAGTACACAAGTAATGTACAAAGTTTAGTCAATATGATAGATCAAATCAACAACCACGTTAAAGATCGCTCAGATAATGCTAGACTTTCTAGAATAAAAAAAAACTTCTAATGTCAAGCAACATGGACATTGATGCTACACAAGAAAACGATTTATAGGATATTATTACCTATTCAATACTCTGCATATCTCTTGTTTACACATACTATACAATAATTAAAATGGCATCTTGGAAAAAAAAAATTAAAAATACTATTTTGTAATTGTAAAAGCATAGTCAATAAAAAAGAAGAAATTAAAAAATTATTCATTATTCTAGACATTTTAATATGTGTCGAAACATGGTTAAATGAAGATATACATTTCGCAGGATACAAGATCTATAAAAAAAATCGGCTAAACTCATGAAGAGGTAGTATTGTGTTTATAATTCGTAATAATCTTGCATTCTAAGATCTTAAAAGTCTAGTAACACCAGTCACTTCTGTGGAAATAGCTGGGATATGTATCAATAATGTTAAATCTTTTATTGACGTAATTGTGTGCTATAGAGCCCCAAATGGAATCTTAACCAAGAATCAGTGGGATACAATCCTTGCAAACGTAGACAAAACTAAATTCACACTTTTTATGGGTGATTTCAACTTACACCATATGTTCTGGAATTGTAAAAAAACGATAGGAATGTTGAAAATTTATTAGATAGTCTTAATCAAACTAATCTGTTTCTACAAAATGCGGATACTAAGACTTAAATACGCGATCCAACTAACTACACATGTAATTTAGATCTTATATTTTCTAGTACAAATTTAGCAGATAAAGTACACGTGCAGGTTAATGATGAAACTTGTGGCTCTGACCATTTTCCTACTAATGTAGAAATAAACCTTCAAAAATCTATACACAACAAAATAAGTTTCAGACTAAAATCTAAGAAAACCAATTGGTCTCAGTTCCTTGAAATACTAGAAAAAGACTATGATCAATTACTCACTGCAGAATATGAAAACTCTAATGCAAGTTCGAAATATGTAATCTTTACCGATCTAATAACAAATGCGATAAAACTAAGCACTCCGAAAAAAAAATAGTCAATAAAAACTTTCACAGAAAGCCTCTTTCAAAAAATGGCAATTCATAAAAATTTTATACGATCACATAAAATATAAAAAAAACTGTGCCATAGTTAAAAAATGACTTAAAACGAAACGAAAAGGAAACTATAAAAATTTGCCGAAAAAGTCAATTTCAATACAAGCCAGTGTTACGTTTGGAATACTTGCAAAATACTGAAAAATAAATACACTAAAATAAAGCCTTGTCACATTAATGAGAATCTCCAAGTTGACGAAAACTTATTAAACACGGCGTTAAACAAAATTAGTCCACCATCGTGTCACACTGAGCCAGATTACCATTTTCTCAGTAAATCATTCAACTTCGAAGAGTTTAATATTGCTTTAAGCTGTAAATCAATAAATTCAAGTCCTGGAATGGATGGGATAGATTATGAAATTTTAAAAAAGTTACCGATAAAATTAAAACTCATGCTACTAGATATTTATAATGAAATGTGCAGTACTAATATAACTATCCCGAATCATGGACTAATATATGGGGAAATCCACGAAACCTTTGATTTTTCACAAAAACAAAATCCAATTCAAATGTTGAGGCACACATTTTAAAATTTTTGGGCATGTTTCTTTGACATTCTTAGACAATAATACATTTGCGTAACTCGTTTTTAGTGATGCCTCAAAATTTTATAGCAAAAATAATTAAAAAATAGATTTTGTCATTAAAAAAATCAATTGATCTTTAATTCATCGTTATAATATGGTTGTTTTTTTATTGCACATATAGTTAATTTAAAAAAAAATATCAAGTAAGATTTCAGAAAAATGATACAGGTAGATAAAGTGACGGGAAAAATTGAATATGAGTGAAGAATATTAGTATTTAAAGCTTGAAACAAATAAAATATTTATTCAGAAATAAACTATATGTATATGATAATAATCATATACATACATATATTAAATGAACAGCAAAATATTACACAATGTGTCTATACGCAATGTTTATAGACAATAACGTATAAAATTTACAATAATGAATAAACAAAAAATAATTTTCACACATTCCTCTTTCTTAATGTACATTTTTGATCTTGTAGAGATAAATTTTGTATATTTTTTTTCTTTTCAGATTTTTTACTTAGATCATTATTTTTACCGTTCGATATACGGGTTCTTGCATTAGTTTGTTTTGTTATTTTATTTAATAAATCAACTTTCTTAGCACCTTAATTGTCTTCATTAGGTAAGGCAACAATTTTTTTATTATTTTGTTTAATTTCTTTTTTATTTTGCCTCGCCTTTTTTAGTTTTTTTCAAAATCTCTCCTTATTAGCAGAACTTTTTTCTGCAATGCTCTTAGACCTTTTTCTAGGGGTATCGGAGTTTTTAAAATGCAAACTATTTGGATCTACTGGAAAGTGTTCGCAAGGCTGATCATAAAAATTATTTGATATACAATAGGAACACGATAATTCATTCAAAAATAATCTACACATGTCGATTTTTATCATTTAATTTGGACAAATTTTTTAGTGTTGGGAACTGGTTACAATGAAATGAGTTTTGGATCAACCCTTTGTATATCTGACTCTGGTACTGGAAATGCTTTGATCTTTGAATTGCTTGAATTAATAGCATTGACCATGGCTTCAGCAGAAGTAATGTCGGATCCTTGTTTTTTATATTGTGTAGATGGATCATCACTTTGAAAATGAAAAGTTGTGACGCCTGGTACAGTCTCTTTCAATTAGCATCTGAGGAACTTTCTACAATTCACATAAAAATACCTTATTCCGACTTAAAGAATTAACAAAAAAAGAAGCTTATATTAATACAAACAATTTTATAATTGCAGAAGGTAATTTTAAAGGTATTAACTTCTTTCAAAGATACCATAGCACCAAAGTAACAGATGTAGATCTGCGCACTATAGTTTAAATTCTTCCCTTACCAGAATCAAAGTGATTAGAGATCCATTCTGTACAACAAACTCTAGACCATATACTTTGGCAATGCCTCCTTTATATAAAGCAATGCACGGTTTTCCTGAAGAAACTTAGCAAACTAAAGCACACTTTACCACTTGCCTCCTTCGTATTACTACAAGCCGTATTACCAATATACTCTGCACATTTTTATATGTTGTAAGCTTAATTTATAAATTAACAACTGTAGTCTCAAAAACATGTAAATTCCTTTGTATGCATTCATTCAAACAATCTGTACATGAATAATTTTTGTTTCAATAAACTGTGCAAAATAATCTCTCTTTAGAGATTAAAATTGCTTAATTAAAAAAAAAGTACTTGAAAACTGAAATATCTACAAAAATAATTCAAAATCATTTTGCATTTGAATCTTATTTAGTGCGCGAATGAACTTACCAGAACTTTTATTCACTAAAAGTTAAAAATATTAGACGTACTATAAAAAATTTAATTATAAGATCTTGACCAGAAACCAGTGAACTAATCTATTCTATGACGAGTAAACATGTTGATACTTTTAAATTAAGGCCTTCTATTAGTGCATGAAATTGTCGAAAAATTCATTCGTGTACTACATGAAAATGAAGTGCAATACGGCTTTGATTTATTTTTGTCGATACTTTAATTTATAAGTACACAATTACATTTGATATTATGCATTGAATGTTAATTTTTACCACATCTACTATATGTGTATTTGATTAATCTCTTTTTAGAAAACTTAGAATGGATTATATGTTTATTTCATAGTGGCTCATGTTCCGAGATATTTTACACTCAATATAAAACTTTTAAATATTCGTAAATACAAAATATAGCATTTAAGATTAATTAAATCTCTATTCGTTACCTGAGGGTGGCCAATTCACTAAGTAAAAGTGAGTATTTAATATGTATATTTAATATAAGTAGCAAATGTAATTGGGTACTTGAAAGTTAAAATATCGATTAAAGTCAATCGAAGTCAGGTTGCATTTGAATCTTATTTAGTACACAAATGAACTTATCTGAGATTTTACACACTAAAAGACAACATTAATTTAATGATCATAGTACACATTATGAAGTCATGCCCAAAAACCATTGAACTAATCTGGACTATTGCGAGTAAACATATTGATATTTTCAAATAAATGCTTTCTATAAGTCCATAATTTTGTAGTAAACTTGACTATGCGACCCTTGCCATCACTGAGCCGGACCGACCAAAACTCATTTTCTTCCTCCATATCTCCAACACGGCGGCGAGACTAGTGTTTCACTCCACTTGTACCCGAATGCACGATATCTCTCTCTCTCTCTCTCTCTCTCTCTCTCTGCCTCTGCCTCTGTCTCTGTCTCTCTGTCTCTGCCTCTGCCTCTGTCTCTGTCTCTCTGTCTCTGTCTCTGTC
>UELU01083305.1:0-13376 GCA_900490025.1 Megastigmus dorsalis
ATTATTAACTATCCATATCCGACCGATAAAACAGTTTCTGCCTTGCCAACCGGATATTCAATAATTCGATATAGCTAAATAAATACTTGAAATTATGAATATTCAGTATAAGAAAATAAGATTTATTATGCAGGATGTAAGGACTTTATCGGATTGGCTATATACCATTCGATAGATCACGAAATTCTGTATCTTTCTCGTTTTTCGACCCGTCAAGTAGTTTCCAAGTTATTGATTGTTGAAAGTTTGTAAGATGAGCAATGGGATGAATACAAAACGCAAACATGACTGTTTTCACCTGGTATTTTGGTCAATATTCATCGCAATATGATATATAAATATTTAAATGAAAGATCTAAGAATTCGGTTTTACAATATTTAAATTGATTTGAAAATGTTTTATTTTTTTGTAAACTTAAAAAGAAATGAAAATTAGAAAATTAATTGTTTATTTTATACGAATTCCATTTCATCATCTAGGTCAGACATTTCTTCACACTATTTTTAAATTTTTTGTAAGCTCTCAACATCTGTCCGTAAAGCTACCTTTTTCTTGCTCTTTTTTTCTAATTCTCTTAAGTAAGAAATATAGGGATCTGACATTAAAAGCAATTGATTAAAAATATCAGACAAATTATTAATTCTAGAATCTCTTCTTACAAATCTAATCTTGTATAATTGAAATTTTTTATTTTAGTATTCAAAAAGTAGATAATTTACATCATTAATAAATGTAAAAATTAAGAAGAATTTATTAAAGCTGAATCTTCACGTATCTACTGGTGAAATTGCATGAGCAATAATATTATGGCCCTGAATCAGTACGGGAAAGCGCTTTTACTAAAACTTTGGGAAGCAATTTGGTACCTAAAAATGAAACAATTTTAGCGACCAATGGGCTCAATCTTTCAGGATTACCGCTATTCAAGTCAAATACGCGAAAATTCATACAGTTGTTTCGTGCTTTACAGATTAGCGACTAAATAAAATCTAAAATATTTCTAAATCACAAATGGAAACTGAGAGCGCGACCTTTAATTTGAGTGGTTGTAAAAGTCAAAAGCTCTATTAATTCGAAAGTTATGAGCGTTTCAAAATTAGACACAATCTCGCACTTAAATCTCTTCATTATTTTTATACTAATTTAAAGTAAAAAATTGTGCCTAATTTTTAAAATCTCATAACTTTTGAACGAATTTAGCTATTTACGTATATAACCTCTCAAACTGAAGGTCGCATTCTCAATTTTCACTTATAATTAAGAAACATTTTTTGTTTTCGTTTGCTGCTGCACGGAGAAACCTTTGGGGCAACCGTCGCATCAGCCATGGTGTAGCGGCGCCAGCGGTCACAAGCGCGACTCCTGCGCGCTATTTGGCGTAATGATTATAAATCCGCGAGGAGTAACTGCTTCCCAATAGTGTAGGGAGAGTCAGTGTCCCTACAAATGAGAGAGTTTCGCCCTTACGCAATGTTATAGTTTATCATAACGTGCTACCGCGCGCTGTCTGCCCATATTATAACTTTTCAGTTTTCGTAATTTAATATATTATATTATATTAATTAACATAATAATTTCAAAGAATTCGAGTATTATTTTGTTTTAACGTGTATTTATTTAAAAAAAATTTAAGAGTAATTTATTGCATTTACCTACTGCATCAGATTAACGTTTCGTTGATTGATTGTATTAGTCTATACTTTTGCTATTTTTTTAATTTTACAACTTTTACTCTGTTTTAATATTTATAATATAGAATTATGTTTAAATCCTGGCGCGTACTTAATTAATGGATTTATTTAAAATTTTTAGGATAATTTCTTTGAATTGTTTTGAATCAAATTTTGCTTTTAGTTTTCATAAAATATAAAATATATAACTGGATTTTAGAAAATTAATAACGCACTTTTATTATTAAACACATATTATATAACAATTAAACACATATTTTTTTAAATATTTTTTTTATAAAATCATCATTTTTTTTTAAAAATAATTAATTTAACATAAACCAATGTAAAAAGCGAATTTTGGTATTCACCAGAACAATTTGAATGTTATCTATTTTAATTGAAAAAAAAAACATTATCATATATTTCTTTGAATATACACATCTAAAATGTCTAATAATATAATTGTCAATTATCCGCGCGAGCGGCAAAATCGTGATGGATTCGTGTGCGCTCAGCAATATTACCACGCAAATGTGTAACTGCTGTCTCTACTGCAAGGGGCGTTATTGTATCTGCGTTGTAGAGACAGTCAGTACACTATGTAGGAGTAACCCTTCACCCAACAAGAGACAGTCGTTACGCTATTCGGAATATCCCTCGTTTGTTCCTACGTTTAGCGCAACTGCTATACCGACAGGGTTAACCGTCGACCCAAAGGTTTCTTGTCACCGTGTGAGTTATAAAGTGTGAAGCAACTTAATAAATGATTATGTATTTGGCTTAACTAGTAGTTATCTTGTAAAATTGTGCCTATTGGGCGCAAATATTGATTCTAAACTTGATTTTCAGGTACCAGAATCTACTTTCCAAAGTTTGAACAAAATCCTTTTCCCGGAGATCATGGTTCCCCTTGTGGGTAATAAGGATTTTAGCTGCATGAAATGTATATTCACCAAATTTTTCGTATTCTGTGTAACATCTGCATCATTGTTCCTTGCATATTCTTCTATTTTCTTAACACTGTTAGTAAGACGCTGCTTTCGAGTATTGAATATAAAATTTTTATAAAAATATCTCCGACTAAGATCGGTATCTAATATTTACATTTATATTCATAAAAATTCTTAAAAGAAAAATAAATTAAATAGACGAATAGCTTTAAAATACATTCTTTACATTCATTACCTTTCTCACTCATTTTCTTTTTTATTAAAATCTATTTAGTCTATTAACAAACTTTACATACATAAAAACCAGTAAAAATTTACTAAGAATTTTATTCAAATTCTGATGTAACCGTCAAGTGATTAGAAGCGCGGTAAGCGACGGATCGGTCGGTAACTTATCTTCAATTCTCGATCGATAAATTTTATGTCAACTGGTAGTTTTAAAACTATATATCTTAAATTTACCGTTCTATCGTGGTATTATAAATATAATAAATAAATATTTAACAAAATTTAAATTTATGGTTACAGTCGATCGTTACACAACTCAGATTTTATATCTAAATACATATATGTATTTATTAAATGTGGATTATTAACCAAACCGTTAACAGATCGAATAAAATTTTTGAACTCAACCATAATAAAAAAAAAACAACGAATAAATGTACAATTTCATAATTTCCCGTCTTTTTATATAAATCATATATACAGAGTGTCCCATTTTAACTTTCACACTTCAATAACTCTGAAAATATAAACTTTAGAAAAAAATGTTGTGGATAACAGTTGTAGGGTTTCAAAGGGGACATCCAACGGTGACCTTGTCGATGACCTTGACCATGACCTTCAAGGCTATTTCAAGGTTAAATCGAATTTTTTAATAGAACCATAGACCTTTTATCCCGAAACGAAAAGTGCTGAAAATATTAAACCCTAATAGGTCCTTGACTATTTTCAAAAAATTTAATCTTCCAAGGCCATGGTTAAGATGAATAACCTTATGTGATAGTTAATTTCGGTAAGAAATTGTACGATACCATCTAGCCAAAGTAAGGAATAAAGTTTCCCAACCAGTTAAGGTAAGAAATAAGCGCTCCCAACCAGTTAAGGTAAGGAATAAGCGCAAGAAGCCGCCCTCTGGCCTCGGAGAGGGGGTGGCTTTTGTCAAAATTATTAATTTTCGCTCATGATTTTCTATTAACCCAAAATTATCGGACGAAACTGCGGCACATTAAACATATGCTCAAAACAGAGCGCTAAGTAAAGTTTTGAGCTTCTGACTAATTAGAAGTCTGTGGCCTCGGTGAGGGGGTGGCTTTTGACAAAGTTTTTAGTTTATTAATCATAACTTCCTATTAACCCAAAATCATAGTACAAAGGTGTAGGACATTAAAGGCTGGCTCAAAATAGAGTTCTGCGGAAATTTTCGCTGATCAGAAATAATTAGGAGCCTCCCTCGGGTCTCGGAGATGGGGTTTTGTCAAAAATTGTTAGTTTTTTTATTATAATTTTCTATTAACCCAATATGGGCTAGACGCGCGCTCAATCATTTGGTTGTCTAATAGTCTTTTGATTTCGCTATCGCAGAATGGTGTACGAGAATCTTATGATGGAATTTGGATCGGTTAAAACTATTTTATATTCAAATTCTTTCAGATATCCGAGTTAATTGGAAAAAATATCATGAAATTCGCAAATCAGATTTGTCAGAAATTTTTCATGCTCCTTTAAAGTTGCAATACTCCACACCGTCATCTCTTTGAGTTGAACTACGTTTTCGTGAATCGAAGAGTAGCTTTCCTGCACCGAAATCAACATTGACCCGGAATTGACTTGTATGCTCTTATACAAAGTGGGCGGTGATGCGCTAAAAGTTATGTTTGTATTTGTGCTATTTTTACTACCTAAAATTATTCTTACAAGTTTTCGATTTCACGCCGAGGCGCCCGGTATATGCTGGGATTTGCCGCGCGCGGGGACTGGAGATTCGCCTCGTGGTGACGCCACCGTGTGCGTTTGCTGAAGGGAGTCAGACTTATTCAAACCGTCGAAGAGATTAGACGCAGATTTGAGTGAACTTCTTTATCTTTGCCAGAGTCAATCGTGGGTTATCTCGTGTGTGTCTTATTATTTCGACGATTAGATTCTCGTTTTCTTGATTTACTATAATTTCGTGATAGATCTACGGTAGCAACGGAAATCTCGACGAAACACATACGCGCAATTCAGAGGGTCGTTTTGTGGTGCGGCTCCCAGTGAAGGCTAATCTACCTTTTGTTGCAGCTGAGACGAAACAAATGGCTCTAGGATTGCTTTCTACAATGCTGCGTCGATTTGCTCGCGATTCCAAGGTCGCTCAGAAGTATCGACATTTCATGGAGAAAAATGAACGCTTAGGGCATATGACGCGGGTCGTAAATACTGAGACCTATCAGGAAGGAGCGAGGTACTTGCCACATCACGCCGTAGTAAACGCTTCAAATTTTTCATGGAAACTTAAGGTAGTTTTTAATGCTCTAGGCGGACTCGAGAGGGGCGATTTTTCAACGATTTTTTGTTCACAGGTGCTCCATTGCAAGGCGATCTCTCGTTAATTCTTCTAAATTGGCGTAGGTACTTATTTATTTTCACAGCGGATATTGTTAAAATTTTTCAGCAGATTAACATGAAGCGTGTTGACCCCGACCTTCAGCGAATCTTTTGGGCTCCTGCTGCTAATTCTGCTCCTGTTGTTTATCGCTTGACCACTGTTACCTATGGGACTGCTTGTACCCCGTACTTACTATACGTACTCTCTTACAGCTCGCTGAGGACGAAGGGGCTACATTTCCGCTTGGAGCTGAGTGTCTCAGACTCGAGACGTACGTAGACGACACTTTTGCTGGTTCTGACGAGCTTACTACCGCGCAACAAAAAAGGTTAGAGCTTACGAATCTTTTAGCGTCGACAGGCATTTCTTTTAACAAGTGGGCTGCAAAACATCCAGAGCTCCTCCCCTAGCATGCTTTGCAAATTCTGGCATAGCAAATCGATGCAGATAAATCGGTCAAGACTCTTCGTGTTCATTGGAGCCCTGCTCAGGACCAGTTTAAGTTCAATGTCTCGGACATCGCAGAGTTGTCGGTTCTCCAACCACAGTGACGGCGAAAATCTTGATTCAAGACTTGTGAATCCAGAAGTGCGACTGGGATTCTCCTTTGCCTGCAGAGCTTCTCGAGCGGTGGTATGAGTACTGCAAGGCGTTAATTAATTTGCCGTCGTTAGCAATCAATAGGTGGCTAGGCGTAGCAGCTAATCGATCTTATCAGCTCCATGTAGGAAACAGTAAGTTTAGCGTTTCACTGATAGCCGCTAAGATAAAAGTCGTTGCGGTCAAAACCAATAGTCTCCCTAACCTTGAGCTCTCTGGCGCTGCTCTTCTCGTCAAGCTTTTTAATTACGTAAGGGCACTGGACTTCCTTAAGGCGATTCCAGTTTTTGCTTGGTCCGACAGTAAAATAGTGCTTAACTGGTTGCGAAAACACCCGTGCAACTGGAAGACATTCAGTGCGAATAGGATGTCGTATATTCAAACGGAGTGGCCGTCAGCCACATGGGCACATGTGTCCACCAAAGAATATCCAGCTGACTTGGTGACCCGAGGTTCTGTGCCGGCGGAGTTAGCGCGATCTGAATTTTGGTGACGCGGGCCTTTTTGGCTTTCCCAATCTACAGACCAGTGGCCGCGAAACTCAGCGAACTCGCCATACACAGAAATTACCTACCATAATTACGTACTCGCTTTTCTTCCTTGTCTCGCTTGAGTCGCGTTGTTGCATTTTGTAGGCGTCCACTACTCAATCTGCGTAGACGTAAAAACGGTCACGAGGCGCATCCTTCGTTTCTCATGGAATTAGCTGACGCTCGTAGCATTGTTCTCCGTTTACCGCAGGCGAACAATTTTGCTAATGAGATAGAAGGCAGATAATCAGGCTGAAAGCAGGAAAGAGACTGCCAAAGCGCAGTCGGCTCAGTAAGTTAAACCCCTTTTTATGCAAAAATGATATTTTACGTGTAGGAGGCCGACTGTCGCATTTGGATCCCTCTTTCGATCGAAAGCAAGCCCCGATTCTGGCACATTATGCGGCTATCAGTTTCTTGTTCGTGCGCTCTGTGCATCATCTCTGCTCATACGGGGGTCCTACTTTGACGTCTAGTATTATGATGCAGCAGGTTTGGATTTTAGGTGGAATAAATTTGTAAAATCAATTATACATAAGTGTGTAGCTTGTTAGCAATTTAAACCTCATCGGCTTAGCAGTTAATGGGAGACCTGCCTGCTGATCGTATAAGCGCTAGTAGGCCGTTTGACATATCAGGGCTAGATTATGCAAATGCAAATAATGCTAATTGCAAATACGCATGAGACGGTATAAAAGAACTGGGAGTGCCGCTCCATTGCTGGACGAATTCCTTTATTTACGCAATGAGATCGAGATGACGCTCTGACGCTCTTGATCATGGGAAAGATATTTGGAGGGAAATGCGTAATTTTGGCCTCTTGCTTAAGAACGAGGAGGAGTTGCATGGTTTCACCTCGGATGGGCTCAACACACACTTTGCGGGGGTGTTTTTGCATTTCGGATTTTGCATTTCATCCAGTTACTTTTTCAGATGTAGTTCTCGCCATGTCTCACTTTACATCTCAGGTGAGGGCTGTAGATGACATACCGCATAGTATTACGGTGAAGTCTCTTCCAGTGTTGGGGAATTATATAGTACGTATATTTAACTCCTCCTTTGCTCAGTGAGTCTTCCCGAGTGCTTGGAAACGGGCGCAGTTTGTGGCCTAAAAAATATTTCCACCCCCATCTTCAACTTCTGACTTTCGCCCTATCGCCCTACTGCTTCCTTTCCAAGGTACTCGAGAACACTGCACACTCCCAAATCACCAACTATCTCTCCAGGACTGGCATTCTGGATCCTTTACAGGCAGGGTTTAGACAGCATCACAGTACTCAGACAGTCCTGCTTAAGCTGACTGACGACATACGAATAGGCATTGATAGAAGGATGATCACCTTGCTGTTGCTCTTCGACTTTAGCAAGGCGTTTGACACCATCTGTCCTTCGAGACTATTGAGTAAACGGCGCGATCTCGGGTTCTCGAGGTCTGCACTCCTGTGGATTAAATCGTATTAACAAGGCTGTACTGAACGCGTTTTATCTAAAAATGGATGTTCCTCGTGGGTTGAGACAAATTTGGATATGCCACAGGGGTCGGTCCTCGGGCCTTCGCTCTTCAGTCTCTATATCAATGACCTTAAAGACCTCTTTGATCGTGGGGCAGTCAAGCACATACTATATGCTGATGACCTCCATGTTTACATTCAAACACCTGCAGATAAACTTCAGGAGGGAGTAGCTTGCCTGACTGATGCGGCATGATTGGTGTTCGGGTGGATCGAGCGCTTGACACTTCGTCTCAACTCTGGCAAGACTAAAGCAATTTTGTTTGGTTCTCGTAAATATGTTAATAATTTGGTTGGGATTGCCAGACGTTGATATCGGGGGTGGGGCATTACATTATGGGTGTAACATTAGATAGTAAATTAACATGGAAACCGCAGTTCGATAGTGTAATTAAAAAAGTGAATAAAGCCCTTTGTAGCCTGCGGTTTATAAGGGCATGTATCACCGAGACATTACCCAGAAGGCTAGTTGAAGCTTTAGTCTTACCCGATCTTGACTACTGCGCTGTAGTTTGTCTTTGCGCGTCCTACGAGCAGAGAACACGACTACAGAGACTTAATAATACATGTGTCCGATTCATATATGGTGTTACGAGGGATGAGCACATCACCCCCTATAGAAAGCAACTGGGCTGGTTGCACGTTGACAGACGGAGGATATATTTTTCCGCCATCCTTATGTATAAAATCCTTCGACTCAATAAACCAACTTATTTAGCGACATTTTTCCACAAGCACCTGTCCAGGAGTACTAGCAGGGGTGTTGCACAAGAACTCTCGGTACCAAGAGTGTGCATGGAAACTGGTATGCGATCTATTCAGGTTCAATGTGCGCGCTTTCGGAACTCTCTACCAGACAATCTGCGCAACCTTCCATTTTTGCGTGGATTTAAGACGGCGGTCCTCAAACATCTCCTTGAAATCGATTCCTAGTCACCCTGAGACTAAACCTGTGATAAACTTAGGACTGTTAAGCACAAAAATACTGACTTACACCTCGCAGATGAGTTTATGTTAACTTATTTTGTTTTGTCCCATGTATAACGTTTTTAAAAGTGTGAGTGTACTTATTGGAATGAGTGTGTAATGAATGACTGGATTGAGTTCATGTTTCTTTTTATTTTTAAATGTTTGTAAGATAGATATTGACTGCTTTTTTAATTTTGTTTATTTGTATTTTTAATATAAGACTGCATATTTTAAGACTGATTTTAAGACTGATCAAATTAGTATGCCTGTGATATCATAGAAACACCGAATGCAATTTCCTATTTATTATAAGACTGATGAAGCGTATTATTGTAAAATTGTATTATTTGAAATGTATTTTTATATTGGAATATTATGTCATTTTTGTATACTTATACAAATAAAAGAATATCTATCTATCTATCTATCTCCCTCTCCCTCGCCCTCTCTCCCTCTCCCCCTCTCCCCCTCTATCTCTCTACCTCCCCCCTCCTTCTCCCTCTCTCTCCCTCTCTCTTTCTCTCTCTCTCTCACTCTCTCTCCCCCTCTCCCTCTCTCCAAGCCATTCCATCTTTGCTCCTTAGGATAAGTGAATCATTACAAAATGACCAACGATATCAGTTGCTTATAAAGTACATTTGTGCTATGAGGACTAGACCCGAAGATTAGATGAAATTTTTGGTTTCTTGGTTAAAGTGCAACTTTACCTTAAAACGAGTGGACGACATTTTTCTTATTCGACTTACTTATTGATATATTTACTTTCAATAATCATGAAGGTCTGTACTCAACGAGTGATTGAATTATTGTAAATGTAAGTTGCAGATAACTTAGTAGCAAGCTTTATTCTTTTAAAATTTTACTTCTATCATTTAATAATTTAATAGCTTCATATGATATTTAATAATCTAAATCTAAGAGAAAAAAATGTGGTTTGAAAAAGAAATGTTGCGCTTTAAATGTGTAATTATTTATAAGGATGGCATTCAATAGCGACCGGATACGTCGACATACGCTAGTTTCAAGTTTTACATGAGCTTTTCTTGGAAGCATGTGCATTTGTGTCTATATTTATTTATATGAATATTGTAAATTAATGGTTTAAAAATATCGTCCTATAAGATTGACCATATACGATTAAGTATTTCTTTAAAATGCAAAATTATTAGAAAAAAAGACGGACTTACAATTAGTATCTACATTACTAAGAAAAACATAGATTAAGTTTTTATTCTACCAAAACAAACATGGATTGCATACTCGATTACGCAGTTTTAAATTTTTATTCTATTAATTTCTAGGTCAGCTTTCTATATGAAATTTTATAAGGCCCTACGTTCGAAAGAAATTAATAGATAAAAATATTATAAGCAATAAGAGCTCATCAGATAATGACTCCAAACTTGACAAAACTTCCCTTTTCACAATAAACACAGTCCATTCAAAACTTGCTTGTCATTAGCAGTGTTTTTTTCCTTATATTATTACTATTTCCTTTTTCGTGTATACTCACGATGTGTGGATACACTCACACGCTTAGTACCAAGAAAGTCATCATATGTCGGCGTGCCTATTTTAGTTCTGATGCAGCACGTTATTTAGCATTACCTTTACACTGTACAATCGTAATTGGAACAAATGTACTCGTAATCGATTTTATTGGTATGGTATTTAAATTTAAAATTTATAAATATAAATACCTATTTTATGTTGCCATATATGCCGAACTACTTCTATCTTATATTTCTTGAATTGTATTTTTGTGAAATTGAAAATGTGTACTTACCTAGTCATACTCTACTTCTTTTCTGAAAGAAACCTTATTTTCTGCTGTAGGTATGGCAAGACCAAGAGTGGCGTTGGAGGAGGCATCATTACCGAGATTGATAGTGGCCGCTTCGCACACGGCACTTACTGGGGATCTTGGTGTGCTCCTAATTGAATTTCCGGCGGCTTATCGGGCGACCAGTACCTCCGCGATACCGATAATCGCACGCACCGAGAACCCGGACATAGAGATGGATGATGTCGACGAGGATTACAGCATTGAGAACAGTCAGATACCATTATTGCCGGATCCCTTCGTTTTGAGGTTAGTCAACCGATTTTTTTATCTTTCGTCGCCATAACAATGTCATGGATTGTTGGATTATAACCGTTCTCAAAATTTGGAAATCGCTAAAATAATCGTCATGAAACGTATCTTTTTTAAAACAGCTTTACCCTTCTCTTCAGCCTTGAAAAATATATTACAACATATTCGTTAATTGAATATTTAAAAATACTTCGATCACTCACAATTATAATAATGTCAAATTAAACATTCTTACCTAATAAGACTTATTAACTAAAACTTCATTGAAACTTTCAAATAAATCGAGCATATAACTAACCAAAACGTTACACTGGAAAAACAAATTTAACGGAATAATTAAAGATTAATATATATCCATAATTTTTTTTATTAAACAAAGTGCTAGAAAGAAAGAAAAGAACAAGCGAGAAAGGATTACAACTGTATTTATTTTAATTATAATTATTATAATTATGTTGTTTGGTTCGGGCTTATTCAGTCCTCCGGATGCTTGGTAATTTTAGCGCTCTCTTTAATATTTGTTTAAGCCACCCCAGGGTCCATTCCCAAGAGGGAGAGAATAATTGAAATGTTCTTCGAAGTTATTTCTGTCGTCAGCGGAGACGAGGAGTTAGAAATTTGGTTTCTCCTCTCTGCCAGCAGCTTACAGTTGTCGAAAATGTGAGTTGGGGTCACATATTCCTCGTTATAGAATGGACACAAAGGGCTCGTTGCGAGTTCCAGTTTGTGTCTGTGGTATCTTAGTCTATCGTTGCCCGTTATGATGCCTGCAATAGTTTTCATTTTGATTTGATTGAGTTTCAGTATTTTTGGAATCCAATCGTTTAGGGTTTGGGGCCTCAAGAAGGTTTTAGCCTGCCGTCAGCCTGCCATATCTGACTATGCCTAATGGTGTTCTTCCGTGACCCATTCTTCGATTTTTAGGTTTACAAGTTTATCACAAATCCCCATCACCGACTCTGGACCTATGAACCTTTCTTTGACTTCGAATCTGGCTAATTTGTTCGCGATCTTATTTTTTTTGACCCCGCTGTGTCCGGGGATCCAGAGTAATGTGACCCGTCTGTTTTCAGCGAGGCTATTTAGTACTTTGTGACAATCCTTCACCAGCCTCGATCTGGTTGTATCACTGTCAAGAGCTTTGAGTGTACTCTGACTGTCCGAGAAAATTTACAGATGTTCTGATGATTTCATGTCTTGTGCTATGTAGGCGCAGTAACGTATGTCCATGATCTCAATTTGAGAGGTGGTTGAGTATCTGCTCAGCGGGACCGTTATACTTATCCCGTTTCTGCGTCTATATGCACATGCCCCTTTCCCTTCCGAATTCTTGGATCCGTCTGTGTACCTTTCCTCGGAAGTTTAGCATTTCCGGACGCCCAGTCTGCCTTTAATGAAAGGCTGACCCTGTATTTCTTATCGATGAGAAAAGAGATTCGCTCGCCTCATCGGAAGGGATCATTTTAAGGCTGTATTTGTACCTCTTGGTGAAGCCCATGACCTCGATCTTGGAGGGATTGATCGATAGACAGTTAACCCACACCAAGAGTCCACTCTTTTCAGAGCAGTTTGAATGATGTCCATTAAGGGGATAATATCCCTAAAAATGACGAAAAAATTGATTTTCTTTTTATCATATATTCTTAAAGTATAAATTATTGCAAACCTAAAAATAAATTTTCAAGCAGAAAATCCAAAAAATAAAGAAGTTACAAGTATTTAAGGAATAAAATCGCAAAAATTAAACTCACAAAATAATTATTTTTTTTATTATTCTAGTTATATAAGTCACGATATCATATTTTCTATGCAAAATAAAATATTTTTATACATTGAGATACTAAAACTCATTCTGTAAACGAAAGACTTTTCCAGGTATCTATTCCGAATCATAAATGCTGCAAGAAAATATAATGTTCATCAAATGTAACTTTCGCTATTTAGCATCATTTATTTAATAAGGTTGTCATTTTAAAAATTATAACTAAGCACTTGTAGAAAAAATAATTTAAAATAACAATCATTGACTAGTTTGCGATCATTATATAAACGTATTATGTATTCGCTATGTATGTGTCGCTACTCTGCCGATTATAATAAACGTTGTCTGCTTTATCGACGAGTTGAGGTGGCAGCTCGAGCGAATTATTGCATACAATCATATGATTTAGATTCAAGTTGTTTACAGTCTGCTGACTGCTACAGAAGCAAAGTCAGATGTAATAAGTGTTGTGATGAATGTAAAGTATTCGAAATAAAAGAATTTTCAATGAAGAAATTCAATGAGATCAGATAAGTATTCCTGCTTTACATGTGACTAGTGTTATATGAAAAAAGTGTTTCTTTGTGTGATTTCTTTTTCCAGGCAAGAAAGTTATGTCTCATCTTTACCTGCACATGCTGGACTGGACTGTAAACAAGTCATATTAAATGTATATGTGTTCCAACAATAAACAT